>JAODAL010010650.1:0-104026 GCA_025379985.1 Phyllomedusa bahiana | reverse complement strand
CTTTGTCAACTGCTGCTCCTGCGCCAATGTCTGCCTCCTCCTCCACTACCATCTCAGCCTCCACAAGTACTGCTCAATCATACCACATGTGTAGGGCACAGCGGTGTCACGCAGTTCTACACCTGGCTTGCCTCGCGAACGAAGTCACACAGGGGAGGAACTGCTCCGCGTCATGCAGCAAGAAATCGATGTGTGGCTTTCTCCGCGCCAACTGCAAATCGGAACCATGGTGACGGACAATGGGAGGAACATGGTGTCCGCGCTGCACCGAGGAGGGATGGTCCATGCGCCCTGCATGGCGCACTTGTTCAATCTGGTTGTGAAAAGGTTCCTGAAGTCTTCCACCGATCTTCAGAACATTCTGAAAATGGCCAGGAAACTGTGCATGCACTTTATCCATTCGTACAAAGCCAGGAACACCCTCCTCGAGTTGCAGCGGCAGAACGGCCTCCCCCAACACACTCTGATATGCGATGTTTCCACCCGTTGGAATTCCAGCCTGCACATGTTGGACCGACTGTATGAACAGAGAAAGGCCATTAACGATTTTTTGATGATCCAGGCAGACAGAAGTACTCCCCTGTGTAACTTTGATGTCAGCCAGTGGCAGCTCATGCGTGACACCTGCCGTTTGTTGAGGCCATTCGAGGAGGCGACGTTATTTGTCAGTCGCCAGGACTACGGGATGAATAACGTCATTCCACTGCTTCATGTCCTGAACAGATGCTGAAAAATCTGTCTGGGCAGGGGACTGGAGACGTGGCGACTACATCTCGTGGCCACATGAGTCCGGTGGGGACTGAAATGGAGGAGGAGGAGGACATTGGAGCAGAAGCATTGTCTGGTGAAATGAGTGGATTTTCTACCCAGGTGACAAGAGAGGAGGAGCAGGAGCAGCTGGAGGAGGTGGATGGAGATGAGGAAGACGAGGCAGATGACCCCCAAGCACCGTGGCAGTATACAGTGGAAATGGAGGCAGGGAGCCCCTCGGAGTCACTTGTGCAGATGGCCCGCAGCATGCTTATTTGCCTGGCTAGTGACAGCCGAATAGTCAGCATCCGGCAGAGGGATGACTTCTGGCTCTCCACCCTATTGGACCCTCGCTACCGGTCCAAAATGGGAGCCTTTTTCCCAGCTATTGAGAGGGAGACAAACTCAAATACTATAGGGAAATCCTCCGTAATCAGTTGGCCGCTGCCTATGTGCGGCATCGTCCCTCCTCTGACAGGTCTGACCGGGGTGTTCCTCAGCGCTCACGTACTACTGCCGCGGCTGCTGAGGAAGGTGGGGGGTAGGAGCAGTACCAGCTCCATCAGCAGTAACCTAAGTCTGGAGTCACTGATGAGCAGCTTCCTTCACCCGCCTAGTGAGGAGGGTAGTCGCCAGCAGCAGCAGCAGCAGGACCTGGAGCAGTCCCTGAACCAACAGGTGGTGGCCTACTTGGACAGCACTCTGCCACCCCAGTTAGAAGATCCGCTGGACTACTGGGCAGCCAAACTGGATGTGTGGCCGCAACTTGCCGAGTTTGCAGTGGAGAAGCTGTCCTGCCCGGCCAGTAGTGTGGCATCAGAGCGGGTGTTCAGTGCGGCGGGGGCCATCGTTACCCCAAGGAGAACCCGCTTGCCACGGGAAATGTGGAACGACTGACCTTTGTCAAGATGAATCAGGCGTGGATCGGCCAGGATTTCCACACACCAATGCCTTAGGCGTCAGACTACATCAGCCATGACGCCTCACCCAAACTGTGAGAAATGAGTCTGGGTTCAAACTACCTGCCTCAGCCACTATTCTGATGCCGCCACCCGCCTGATGCCACACATCTGCTGACAGTTTCTCCATCTGCCACCAACCATCTTTACCAGTGACTGGTATTTGCCACCCACCTACACACTCTGACATTGTGGCCACTGTCTGACCTCATGCCTGCTGCTGTTGGTGGGTCCCTGCTGCCTGTGACATCTACACTGTGTCCATTGAGTGCCACTGTCTGACCCTCATGCAGCTGCTGTGACTCCTGCCGTGACCCTTCCACACTATGGTGTCATTGTGGCCACGTCTGACCTCATGCACTGCTGTGACCCTGCCGTGAACCTCCACAACAGTGTCATTGTGCCACTCCCCCGCACTCTGCACCTCATGTCTTTGCTCCCTGGCCGCCCGTCAACCTCAAATCACTGTCATTGTGCCACTCTGTTGGCCTCACTTTTTTTGCCACCTCCAGATTTTCAGTTGTGCCACTGTCTGAAACCTATGCTGCCTGCAGTGGCTGCTGCCATGTCCCTCCACACTGTGTCCATTGTGCCACTGCCTGACCTCATGCTGCTGCCGCCGTTGGACCATTCCGCTCCTCAGGTCATTGTGCCACTCTGTGGCCAAATACTGTATTTTTTTCCCACCTCCAGAAAGTTCATTGTGCCCACTGTCTGACCTCAGAATGCCTGCTGCCCGCCGTGACCCTCTGCTCTCAGTCATTGTGCCACTCTGTGGCTTCCTCCTGTTTTGCCACCTCCAGAATGTCATTGTGCCACTGTCTGACCTCATGCTGCTGCTGTGGCTGATGCCGTGCCCTCCACACTGTGTCATTGTGCCACTCTGTGGTCTACTCCTGTTTTTGCCAACTCCAGAATGTCATTGTGCCACTGTCTGACCTCATGCTGCTGTGGCTGCCGCCGTCACCTCCACTCTCTGTCACTGTGCCACTCTGTGACCTACTCCTGTTTTTGCCACCTCCAGAATGTCATTGTGCCACTCTCTGACCTCATGCTGCTGTGGCTGCCGCCGTCACCTCCACACTCTGTCACTAATGTTGCCACCTGAGCTCTCAGCTTGTTTTTTTCCAGCTTTCGCTGGCATAACTTTATCAGGCTACATTCCCGCTTCAGTTTTTTGGTCAGTTTTGCCCTCTTAAGTGCCCAGGGAATTTTATAGTGAAGCGATTCTAATAGCGGCGGCAGTCATCTGCGTGTCATACTAAAACACAACATTGTATGAAGACCAAACCAAGCTCCCTCTGCATATTTAAGCATGGCACAACGTTCTACAGCACCCTGCAGGCTCTGGGCAGCCTGGAAATAGCTGTTTTTAACGTGATTCGTGCCGAAGTAATTCGGAACGAAACGAATTTTGTCGGAAAATTCGGCGAAGTGACCGAATCGAATTTTTGAGAAATTCGCCCATCTCTAATCATTTGGTTATAGTGAAGTAGAGATAGGAGCGAACCGAGTCACATGGTTAATTGTTTATTTGTCATAATACCTGAGGCTTCTGTTGCCTCAGTTACGTGCTGCACCAAGTTTGGTGCTAAAATGCAAAATTAGAGTTTTCAATATTGGTGCCTGCGTGCATAATTATTACTGTCAACATTCTATACCCATCTTGTGATCGGCATCTGTAATGTATTGTATATTCTGATTGTTGAAAGCTCTTAATAAAGACATGCTATAAAAAGTTTGGTCAAACCATTTTGAACCGGAGAGAGCTCTATTCGAGCAACACTACTTGACTACATGATTAGAAAAAACTATGATTAGTTAAAAATTTTTTACTGAACCAAATGAAGATGAGTAGTATGGACCCTAAGGCCTATAGACCCTATTTTACAATCGGCTTTAATTTTTTACTGTGTTATTTTTGCGTGGATTTTGCAGTCGGTTTTTGGATTTCGGCAGGACAGTACTTTATCCGTTTTCCGCCGTATTATAGAACATGTTCTAATTTTTTGAACCGATTTCTATTCAAATTGCGGTCTATTGGGATGATTTTAGAGAATTATAAATACTGAATCCTCTTAAAAATCCCACCATAAACCAATGCCATGTAGACGTAGCCTTCGGGTATGTTCACACGGCGTAACTGCGGCGCGTACTGTACGTGTCGCAATACGCCGTGTGTTTTGGGAGTCGCGCTGATCAGTGCGTACACCCGAAGCATGGGGGGCGGCTGGGTGCCGGCCCCATAGACATGCATTGTTAGCGGCGCGTAATTACTACGAACAATTACATAGTTACATAGTACGGTTGAAAAAAGACATGTGTTCATCAAGTTCAACCAGGGGTGGGGAAAATGTGGTTGATATGTCACTTATCTCCCCGCGCGTACAATATGATCGTATTGGGGGGGGACGCGTAATCCATAGCTCTCTATGAGAGCTATGGATTACCATAATTGCGGCGCACACTTCACCGTTTATAACACGCAATACGCAGCGACATACACTGCGAAATGCGCCCCAAATGAACATGGCCTTAGGGCAAGTTCACACGGCGTTTTTGGACGAGGTTTTCGACGAGGTTTTCGGAGCATTTCCTCACCCAAAACCTCGTCCAAACCACTTCAAAACCTCGCCTGAAACACGCTTCTTCAGACGAGGTTTTTGATGAGGCTTTGATCAGGTTTTGATCAGGTTTTGGATCAGGTTTTCGACGAGGTTTTCACCCATACAAATGAATAGCCAGGACAAAAACCACGGCGAAAACTGTGCCGAAAACGCGCCAAAACCGCGCTAAAAACCGCACCGAAAACCGCGCCTACAAGAATTGACATGAAACTTCTTTTTCATTGCTTCCAAAGACGCGTGTAAAAACCTCGTTGTGTGTGAACTACAACGAGGTTTTACATAGGAATCAATTAAATGACCTGGGGGCGTTTTGGAAGTGTTTTGGACGAGGTTAAGGGCGAGGAAACGCTCCGAAAACCTCGTCCAAAACCTCGTCCAAAAACGCCGTGTGAACATGGCCTTAGAGTTCCGCTACGGAATCTTTGGCAGAATTTCGAAACAGAGAATTCTAAAAGATACAGATTTTGAGAAATCAAAAGTTTGCAAAAAAAAAAACGGTGCACTCTTGTGTAATTTAGCATCGTATTAAGGCCGCAGCTGCAGTGGCAGCTTGTTCAACCGTATGCTTTTTATTTAGGAGCCGACCCGTGACTCCCCCCCACCCGAGCGCCATTGCTGGAAACGAGATAAGGCAATACGTTTAATAATATGTTAACAGGATGGAACAATTGAAGTATCAGATATAACTGCATTTCCTCTGGAATATAACTACCTCTAATGTGCCCTTCTTAGCATAGGTCTCGCAGCGGCTCTCCGTCAGGCCTACATTACTGTTTGTTACTGCTGTTTGGCTGCCGTTGACGTCTGATATTTTATCAATGTGCAAATTGTCCATTAGCTGTTACAGAAACATCTCTCGTATAGTCATCTGGAAATGAAATGGATAGCCCGCTGGGATGAAGTGATGCATTGTCTTTCTGTCTATAGCGATGTCTTGCTGTTATCCTTTTTGTGTGGAGTCGCTCGCTGTGCATGTCAGCCGTAGGGTAGGTCTCTCTTATGATTCTGTATAGGAAGTGCTGGTTATTGTCGCTAAAAAAAATAAAAAAATAAATAAAAAAAACCTCTGAGTGGTCTTCAGTGAGTTCTCACCCCAGTGCACGGAAAAATGTGTTGCAAATGAGCAATCCGCCAACGCAACCGCAGATAAAGGAGGAGAGGAAAATGCAGGTTGTATTCGACGGATCTGCCATTAATGGCACCACAATAGGCAGGGCTCTGGCGCTCACTCGTAAGTGACATATGTTCTTCTCGAGATCTACAACCAGGTAATATACAGATACCATGTGAATGCAAAAAAAAAATTCTCAACACTGACCAGTGGGAAAAAACCAATCTCCGAGCGTTTAAGCAAGTGCCTCTTAAGTTCCTTTTAAGTGTATTATTACATAAAAAGGCTTCATGGAAAACGTAATGTATGAAGAAATAGCTGGGATAATTAAAGAGGAGCTGGAAGGCGCAGAGGAGCCGAGGGAAGGAAGGATCACTGGCTTGGAATAAGGCTGCCATGGGTAGGAATAGAGGGGAAAAATAAAGCTGTTTTTAAAGTGTTCCTATTTTACACTTGATAGGATATGCTCTCGATATGTGATAGGAGCAGGTCCCACCTCTGGAATCTGCACCTCTCTCAGGAATGGGCCCCAGAAAGTCTTGGTCAAAATTAACAGCTGGTCACCCTTGTGCATGACTCTCCATTCTGTTCTATGAGAGTTCTGAGTATGGCCAAACATAGTGCTCTCCTGTAACTGGGAACTCCAATAGAACAGAATGGAGAACACAGCGCTCCCCTGTACTGGGAACTCCCATAGAAGAGAATGGAGAACACAGTGCTCCCCTGTACTGGGAACTCCCATAGAACAGAATGGAGAGAACACAGTGCACCTCTGTACTGGGAACTCCCATAGAACAGAATGGAGAACACATCGCTCCCCTGTACTGGGAACTCCCATAGAACAGAATGGAGAATACAGCGCTCCCCTGTACTGGGAACTCCCATAGAACAAAATGGAGAACACAGTGTTCCCCTGTACTGGAAACTGCCACAGAACAGAATAAAGAACACGGTGCTCCCCTGTACTGGGAACTCTCATAGAACAGAATGGAGAACACAGTGTTCCCCTGTACCGAGAACTTCCATAGAGCAGAATTAAAAATGGAGCAGAAAGGTGAAATAATGTGTCAAAGGGGTGTAAACAAAATTGTCTATTGAATATAATTTGCCTCCCCCCCAACTGGGGCCGCACTGCACCCATTGGCCATGAATGAGGAAGATATCAAAAAGTTTGTGGTGGTGACTTGGCCTCCAAATTCCCCAGATTTCAATCCAATCAAACATCTGGAAAACAAGTCTGATCCATGACGCAACTGCTAATGTCCTGGTGCCCGATACTACAAGGCACCTTCAGAGGTCATGTGGAGTCCATATCTCGATGGGTCAGAACATGAGGGTCACCAACAATGTCGGACTGGAGTGTGTAGGGCCCACCAGTGGAGTTGATTCTTGGTCTCCACCAGTGGAGTTGATTCTTGGGGCCCACCAGTGGAGTTGGTTCTTGGGGTACACCAGTGGAGTTGATTCTTGGAGCCACCAATGGAGTCGTTTCTTGGGGCCACCAGTGAAGTTGATTCTTGGGGCCACCAGTGGAGTTGATTCTTGGGGCCCACCAGTGGAGTTGATCCTTGGGGTCCACCAGTGGAGGTGATTCATGGGGCCCACCAGTGGGGTTGACTCTTGGGGCCACCAGTGGAGTGGATTCTTGTGGCAACCAGTGGAGTTGATTCTTGTGGCCCAACCAGTGGAGTTGATTATGGGGCCCACTCTGCAGCTCCTGTACATGCCCCTTATACTCTGCCTCTTGCTTTTTGCCTCTTTTTCTTTGCCTTTCTACCTCTCTCAAGGATGTATCTGCAGTTTAAAGAAGCTCCAAGCCTGCCATGCCCAGGGGCCCACTGGAGGTTTCCCCTGTGGGCCAGTCTGATCCTGGTCACCAACATTATATTTGGCATAACAGTATATAATTTACTGAGGATGAGCATCCTGATGAGTCTTACTCTTAATGAGTTACTGGGCTGTGATTCAGAGGAGACACTCAGGCCATCTCCTGGTCACCACCACTGGACGTGACAGATGTTCTGAAGCCTCTGAAATAAAGTTGTTGAGTCACCAGTTTACATTAAAAAAATTAAAACATGACAATTAATCCTTTGCTCTGTTGGTTCTGTTGACTTTTGCGAGCCGAGGCTTTTCAGTTTAGATATAAAACACATTCTAATTGCTGAGAAAACATTTTCTAAGTTCCAGTAGTTTTCCAAGACCAAACTTCAGATTAGCACCAGCTCGAAACAGCTGGAGAGCTGCACTTCTCTCCATTATCTGAGCGCTGGGTCGTGCCGGACACTAAATATTCTGCAGCTTATAATGTTTCAGTAGATGTTGAGCTCAAAATAATTAGACAGCTGTATAGCCTGGGCCTGACTATGAGCAGAGTTTACTTTGACCAGATAGTATTTCTAAGCCAGGATCATAATTAAGGCAGGGACCCTTGGTGCCGGTCAGAGGGGCCTCCAGCAAACCACTCTGCTTTCACTGCAGTATTTAGGTACAGGCTCGGGGCAGCAAACTTAATATCCCGGTAAGATAAAATTTTAAGCATCTATAAATTTTCATCCACCTTCAACAGGTGATGGTGAATACTCATGAAGCCAACAAATATTCCTTGCGATCTTCCCATAGACATGCCCAATTTGGCCAAGCATGCTTGAGTTCCCAATCGGCAGACGGAATAAATCTCTGCTAGACACCTCTGGTGGCAGCTTACCTTGAGGAGTAAGGGATCAAGTAAACACATTCAACAGACCTATTCATTAATTTCCCCAATAGATAATGGTACACCCCATTGGTACACACCAATATACATAAGATACTTGGCCAGTCCCACCGAAAATGGGGAGTTTGTCTGACTTTGCTCTTTTGTGTATGGGCACCTTAAGGTCAACTGGTTAAGGTCATTGGCTCCCAAGCAGGGCCTTTAACAATTGCAGGATACCTTGACGATTCCTCCAGATTTGAGGGCCCAGGTACAACTACCCCTCTATACCCCATCACATAAAGCAATTCCTTGCTGCAGATGTTCTAAACTAAAGTTTGGGCTCTATATTCCTTTCCACTGGTGGACCCAAGGTAGCCCAGTTCAACACATGGATGCATTGGCCAAATTATCCATGCTAAATGGATGCTAGAATATTTTATCATTTCTATAGCACACAGTACAGTGGTATAGTAAGAGCTTTTGCAGCCTGGGATACTCCATCTCCATCAAAAAGGGGCAAATGGTCATTATCCACTGCTCGGAATCCTACCTCAGCCGGGAACAGTTCTTGACCTTCACCTTCATTGCAGCAGCAGACAGTTGATGTCTTAAAGGGATCCTGCTTCCTTGTTAAAAGTGCCCCCCTCAAAAAAGTTCTGCCATGGGCGAAACTCTGCTGCTCAGGTTGAGGGATCTCATCTCACCAGCGGACAGATCCTGGTCCTCACCTTTAGTTTTGCTAGCAGGGGGTCAGTGCTTAAATGCTTGGTCCTCACATAAAAAAGTGCCACGCAAAAAAAGAGAGGCACCCACATCACTGCTCAGGTGCAGGGATCCTGAGTCAGCCAGAGTTGGTTGCTGACCATCACATTTATTGTACTAGCAGTGGGGTGATGCCCAAAAAAGTGCCACCCAAAAAAGTGCCACCCACATCACTGCTCAGGAGAAGGGATCCTACTTCAGCCAGAGTCCTTTGCTGACCCTTACACTTATTGTGCTAGCAGTGGGTTGATGCCCAAAAAAGTGCCACCTCAAAAAAGTACTTCCCATGTTCCAGCAGAGGGATGCCACTACATTTGGGGATGATTGCCAGCATTCACCGTCGTTTGTCTATATCGGTGGGGTTGTCAACCCTCAAAAATAGGCGTGGTCCTCTTGTGAAAAATGTCACCCCTAAAATAGTGGCCTCCATGGAGGACCGCGCTCTCCTTTCCCGAGCTACACCAATGTCACAGTTACCCTTTTGGCGAGATTTACACCAGCTGGGAAGACCCTTGGACCTTTTATAAAACTCACTTCATTCGTCATCTATCAGAACGACAAAGCCCAAGCACAAGCTGAAATTCCCCAGCAGCAGGCTCGGACTGGCCCACAATGGGATAGCAGAAACCCCTGGTGGGCCCCTGAGCATGGTAGACCTGGAGTTGTTTTTTAACTGCATATACATCCTCAGAAGGCAAAGAGGCAAGAGTCAAAAAGCAACATGCAAGTATAGGAGGCTGTACAGTCATTTACAGTAGTTGCAGGTGGGCCTGAGCATGGTCCCCTTTGAGTTGTTTTTAACTGCATATCATCTCAGAAGAGGCAAAAACAGAGAAAGAAAGCAGAAAGCGATGCAGAGTAAGAGGCATTACAGTATTACAGTAGTGTAGAGTGGTCCTAAATTAAACTCCAATGGTGGGACCAGAAGCAGCTCAACTAGTGGGCCCCTAGAATCAAATCCACCTGTGGGCCCCGGGCACCACAGTCCGACACTGCCCAACAGACATGTATCTTCATTATACATGACCCCGAAAGTTATGAAGATGCATCTGCTCCCATGTAGGTCATTATTAGCAGACCTCCACATTGCCCCCTTGTTCCTTGTATTACTGGAAGCCAGAGCAGAACCATCTTTTCCATTGGGCCCACTGCAGTTGCCAGGGCCCACAAGTATGGGGGCCCCATGGTGTATTATTCCCTAGGAATACAAGAACATACCCTGGATCCCTTGGTTGGCTCAGTTTTATTAACTGTTTGTGTGTTTTTAGGATGTGCAAACCATGGAGTAGAAGGGAGCCAAAGGCTCCCTGCCCTGCCAAATAGTCTAGTAGGCTGCAGGAGTTCAGACATAATTGGCGTAATAATATGGGTGTGTTTGGGGAGGAGAAGGCTTGAGGCATGGTCAAGTGTGACGTCATGTATTTAGGCAGGGCTCATTGCAGTGCTCTGCTCAGGGGCCCATAATTCTGTTAAGATGGCCCTGAGCCAGAGGCGTAGCTATAGGGGGTGCAAAGTTACAGAGCCGTCTTAACAGAATTATGGACCCCCCGGCATAGCACTGCAGTGGGCCTTGCCCAAATACCTGATATCACACTAGGCCATGTCTCTACCAATCCCCATGCTATAATATATGCTAACCACCGAGCCACCATGCAACAACATGTTTACCACTGATCCACCGTACTAACGACTTAGTCACCATGCTACATCATGCTTAACATTGAGCCACCATTCTGACCACTGCTGTACCATGATACACCATGCTAACCATTGAGCCACTGTGGTAACCCTTCAGACAACATGCTACATCATTCTTACCACTGAGCCACCATGCTGCAACATGTATACCACTGAACCACTGTGCTAACCCCTTAGTCAACATGCTACATCATGTTCACCACTGAGCCACCATTCTGACCACTGCGGCACCATGATACACCATGCTAACCACTGAACCATCGTGCTAGCCCCTTAGATAACATGCTACATCATGCTTATTACTGAGCCACCATGCTGACCACTGCGCCACCATAATACAACATGCTAACCACTGAGCCAACATAATGCATCATTATAACCACTGAGCCAACATAATGCATCATAATAGCCACTGAGCCATTGTTCTACACCATGCTAACTACTGAGCCACCATGCTTCACAATGCTATTAACTAAGCCACTATAGTACACCATGCTTTCCATAGAGCCACCATAATACAACATGCTAACCACTGAGCCAACATAATGGATCATGATAGCCACTGAGCCATTGTGCTACACCATGCTAACCACTGAGCCGTCATGCTTCACAATGCCACTATAGTACACCATGCTTTCCACAGAGCCACCATGCTACACCATGCTAACCACTAACCGCCATGCTACACCATGCTTATCACTGAGCCACCATGCTACACCATGCTAACCACTATCCGCCATGCTACACCATGCTTATCACTGAGCCACCATTCTATGCCATGATAACCACTCAGCCAACATAATAGACTATGATAAAACACTGAGCCATCATGTTACACCATACTTACCACTGAGCCACCATGGTAGACAATGTTGACTTCTGAGCCACTGTGCTAAATCATGCAAACCACTGAGTGACCGTAATACATGATGCCAACCACTGAGCCACGGTGCTGCACCATGCTTACAACTGAGCCACCATGCTACACAATGCTAACCACCTAGCCACCATGATATACCATGCTAACCACTGAGCCACCCCTTCTGCCTTCCAATACCTGCAGTTTTAGAGTCTGTTCAGATTAAATTTTTTAGAGGCGTAAAAATCTACTCAGTAGAAATCAGAGAGGATGTCCTTGGCTTTCTGCTGCAGACTGTCCCTTTTAGTGGCATATATCACTGCTGTTTTCTATCCGGGTGTCTCATTTCAGTAGACTGCTCGGCACAGGATCCAGACTGATCTGTGATTCCAGTTCGTCACTTCCTTTTATTCTACATCATGGAAAAAAACGGTGCAGTTGTTCACAGAGAAAATGAAACAATGGGATGAAGAATTCGCACAATCCGGGATAGAACCCAGGCGAAAAACTCTCTGTGTGAACACAGCTCTGGGACAGGCGCACGAGCATTTACAACAGCAAAATCACAGAAACTTCTGCATGTGTCATAGACTTACTATGGATCTCCAGTAGATGTGACTGGTTTACAGCTCGTCAGTGTAGCTGAGCTAAGTTTGTCGAGTCCAGCGGTGATTCTTAGATACAATATTGCTGATGAGTACTTTTTTTGGTAACTTGTATCTGGTTGTTTTGGCAAAAGAAAGTAGAAAATAATGTTTAAAAGAAAACAAAATCCTCTATCCTATATCAACCCAGCCTGTTAATGCAGCAGAGCCAATTTTGCTATCTTCCACCATTCACGGTGTTAGATCTGCTTTTACACAGGGCAAACCTACTGCGTACAAAAATTCACATCAAATTTTTTCTACAAATTTTTTAGGTGTATTTGTTTCATTTTTGCTTTTTTTTTTTTTTTAAATGTTGATAATAGAATTATTTATGGTCATAAAAATCAGAAAAAAATACATGAAATGCATTTTTAATTCGGCCTATTGACTCCAATAAAATGGCTCCACTACAGATCTGTTAAAAATGGGGGGGAAAAAAGCAAAAAAAATAAAAATATTCTTCCGATGTTTTTTCAATAAAAAACACAGAATGAATATGGCTTTGTAATAGGAAAGTTTCAAGAAGCCTCTTTTCCAACTACATCTAAGCACCCAAGGGAAAGCGTTCTATGACAAACTCCCCTCTACTACATTTGTGTTCTCGAGCCTAAAATAAGTTTTTCCTGTAATTTTGTATTCATTAAATTCACTATAAATGCAAAAAAATGATAAATATTCTTCAAATGTTTTTTCAATGAAAAAACACAGAATGAATATGGCTTTGTAATAGGAAAGTGTCGAGGAGCCCATTTTCCAACTGGATCTAAGCACCCAAGGAAAAGCGTTCTATGGCAAACTCCCCTCTGCTGCATTTGTGTTCTCGAGCCTAAAATAAATTTTTCCCATAATTTTGTATCCATTAAATTCACTATAAATGCAAAAAAATGATAAATATTCTGCCAATGTTTTTTCAATGAAAAACACAGAATGAATATGGCTTTGTAATAGGAAAGTTTCAAGAAGCCTCTTTTCCAACTACATCTAAGCACCCAAGGGAAAGCGTTCTATGACAAACTCCCCTCTGCTGCATTTGTGTTCTAGAGTCATGTATAAGACCCTAAAATAAGTTTTTCCCATAATTTTGTATAAATTAAATTCACTATAAAATGTCCAAGTAAAAATGAAAAATATTCTTCAAATGTTTTTTCAATGAAAAACACAGAATGAATAGGCTTTGTAATAGGAAAGTGTCAAGGAGACCCTTTTCCAACTGGATCTAAGCACCCAAGGGAAACGTTCTATGATAAACTCCCCTCTGCTGCATTTGTGTTCTAGAGTCATGTATAAGACCCTAAAATAAGTTTTTCCCATAATTTTGTATAAATTAAATTCACTATAAATTCAGTGTCCAAGTGAAAAAAATTTTTTAAGTAAAGACTAAAAAATGCTCCGATCACAAGGACATCGATCTAGGAACCAGGCAGCGAGGGCTGAGGCGGAGGGCGAGCGTCAGCACACACTCGGGTCCGGGTAGTCTTGCCTTTGGCGCAGCCCTTTGCTTATTAAATAAGTCTAATGAAACCTTTGGCAAGAATCAGCGAGAGCGGGACAAAGGGCACCGCTGAAAAATGAACTCTGTATTCACATACTCAGAAACAGATGTGATACGTTCAGGAACAAAGGGGATTCATGTCGACTATGAGCTGAATATTTCAGATTTCAGGCAAAAAAAATTCTATGGAGAACTAGGGGCTGTGCGGTTATGCTGGGAGTTGTAGTCCCTGGGTAGAATTGATGCTAAACCTGTACTAGAGTCGATACCGACCCGGACTTGGTGTGAAGCCAAAAGAGGCGATCGCTATTGGACACAAGTCTCTATTCACAAATTGTTTTGACATGATTGGAAATTTGGAACAGAGGTTTCAAAAGATTCCAAAGATTGCTGAAGGTTCCATCTGTAGCCGCCATTGCAGACTCCGTCAAGAATATGGAAAAAATAAAACTGCATCCAGCACTATTTTTTCAATTAAAGTAGGGGCACCATGACGGAAACCAAAGGACCCCATTGTAGTCAATGGGGAGCATCAAACGCCATTGGTGTCCGTCACGTACAGTTGAAGCCAGAAGTTTCCATCCACTATATATAAAGCCCCATCTGCAGGTTTTTCTCACTCTCTGACATGAAATCAGAATAAACCTTCCCCGTTTTAGGTCAATTAGGAACCATTATTTATATTTGCCAAATGCAGAAGAATGAGAGAGAAAATCTTTAAGGCATTTTTATTACTTTCTGCAAAGTCAAAAGTTTCCATACACTGGGATTACTCTGCCTTATGATGATGTCATGTCTTTGGAAGCTTCCCTGAAAATAAGACATCCTCTGAAAATAAGACCTAGTGCAATTTTTTTCAAGCTTAGCAATGTAAGGCCTCCCCTGAAAATAAGACCTAGCAGCAGTCATTGCTACAGCCCTCCCAACAGTATACATTAGCAGGTCATTTAGATAGATGATCCTTGTGTGGGAGGCTACCTGGACAAAGGGTGCTCGGTTAAAGGGGTTGTTTCACTACATTGATTCATCTGACATCAATCCTGTTTTCTTGGTTTCATTTTGAATTCAGGGGCGTGTATACTGGCTTCTACTAGGCTGCAGTAGAAGCCAGGTCTGTAGCTATAGCAACCAGTGGTGGCAGCCTATCAGGATAGATCAAACAGATCTGTAGCTATAGGTGCTGGCAGCCTATCAGGAGAGATTAAACAGGTCTGTAGCTATAGCAATCAGTGTTGGCAGCCTATCATGAGAGATAGAACAGGTCTGTAGCTATAGCAACCAGTGCTGGCAGCCTATCAGGAGAGATCAAGCAGGTCTGAAGCTATAGCAGCCAGTGCTGGCAGCCTATCAGGAGAGACTGAAGAGGTCTGTAGCTATAGCAACCAGTGCTGGCAGCCTATCAGGAGAGACTGAACAGGTCTGTAGCTATAGAAACCAGTGCTGGCAGCCTATCAGGAGAGATTGAACAGGTCTGTATCTATAGCAATCAGTGTTGGCAGCCTATCATGAGAGATAGAACAGGTCTGGAGCTATAGCAACCAGTGCTGGCAGCCTATCAGGAGAGATCAAGCAGGTCTGTAGCTATAGCGATCTGAGGAGTTGATGGAGCCTATACAAGAGAGGATATCTAGGAATAGGTAGGACACTGTTAATGGACACATATTGCAAAGTGACTTGTTTTTGCAAGATCTTTAGCATAAGATGCAGCAATTCCTGTAGTGAGACAACCCCTTTAAGGAAAATGCTATTATTAGACATGATAGATTGGGGGAAATGATTCTAAAAGAAATGGAGTCACAAGAAATTCACCGTGAAACTCGGGGTTTGGAGAGTTCTGATGACGACATGACTGTCTGAATAAACATTGATTTTTGGTCATAAATACCGGGATCAGTTGTACATGGAAATAGTCTAAAAAAATTCTTGCTGGAATTTAGAGTGAAGCTGGTTATGAGCTGAATTTGTTGACAGGACTACACTTTATTAATAAATGTTGATTTTTTTTGTCAACAATAAGGATGTAATGTATGAAGGGCGGCGCGTCAAAGTGAATTGTCGAGTCTCGTTTTCAGTGTATAATGCGTCTGAATGTATGAAAGTGGTTTTTGTGCAATTATAAATGGAGTCTAAGGTTCCCGCCCCTCGCCTGTGTGTTTAGCGCATCATGGAACTTAGGTGCATTAGTAAAGCCCCAAACATGTATAAAGGCTACAGATTGACTGGAAATAAGAGAAGTCATTAGAATAGCGTGTCAGTGATAGAAACTATGAGACTGATCCTGCTTGGAGGACCACAGGTCCCAGCAATACCTGTTGCTGTGCGGCTCTTGCTGTATGTAGAATAAAGGGGGAGAGCAGCAAAAATACATTTCAAATTTAATGTAGTAAAAATTTTAAATATAAAAATCTGAACATCATCATCAGGGGTTATTTAATGTAAAATTAGTTTTAGATTCAATTAATTTTAAATACATTTTCTAGGAGATATTTTTATATTTTGGGGATATTATAGATTTTTGTATGAATTTATATGATCATATTTGTCATTAAATTTAAATAATTTTGTTTTATACAGTTTGATAATTAGAATAAGTTACTCTTTATTATTGTATTGGTGGAAGTTAAGAAATATTGGACATTTTTTTCCCTAACAGCAAATCTATCTCCACTGCGACTCCTCAGGCTCAGACCACATTGAGATAGTTCTGCCTGTCCGAGCAGTAATGCGCCTGGTTTTGATGAACCACATTCATATATGTGTCTAATATTACGAGTGTGGTGCGACGCCCCCAGAACACCCCTCGTCTTAGGCGCATTGGAAAGTGTTGTCTTACGAACAATGCGCCTAACACATTCATTAGGAGCATTAGACATCGTAGCCGCTCACTTAGGTGCATTGTACACCAGAAAAAGGGTGAATAACACTTTCATACATGTCGCCCTAAATGTGAATTCTTGATCATGATAAAATAAGACATCCCTGAAAATAAGACCTAGCATCAAAAATTATTATAAGACACTGTCTTATTTTCAGGGAAACAAGGGTAGGTTTATTTCCGTTTTTACCTCCTCCAGCATGCACCACTTTAACTCCGATACCCTATGTTGGGCCTCATTTAAAGTGTACGGGATAATAACTTTAGATGAATGGAAACTTAAAGGGAATGTGTCATCAAAAAATTAGTCATTTAAGTCCCATTTTTATGTTAAACACATTATTTAGGAATTTTTGGTTATTTTTTTTTTTTATTTTTCATATAACTTTCAATATTTTTTAATAATTCTTAAGTCCTGCAGTTCTCACTTTGGCCACTAGGCATTGTTTGCACTGCTTTAACAGCAGTCAGAGAGAGGCTTTACAGTAGCTTCATGCACATAGGAGACTTAAGACTGACTCAGTCCCATTGACTTCTATAGGAGAGTTTTCTAGTCATGCTCTGTGACCTGGGAAGAAGTCAGTGTGCAGGGAGGTGAAAGGGTGACCAGCGACTATCTCCTCTTGTGACTGGTGGATCCTGTGTTATCTATTCACACTGGTGTCTCCTTTCAGTTTGACCCTCTTTGTGCTGATCATGAGCAGACAACTGAGAATATTTCCCTACAGAACAGTAAGTGTCAGACTATTATTAGGCTTAGTGGCCAAAGTAAGAACTGCAGGACTTAAGAATTATTAAAAAATATTGAAAGTGATTTGGAAAATTAAAAAAAAATATAACCAAAAATTCTTAAAAAATGTGTTGAACATAAAAATGTGAGTTAAACAATAAGTCATTTTTAATGACACATTCCCTTTAAATATGAGAGTTTTTTTTAGAAGTTGTATCTTAGTAGAGTTACGGGAGACTATATAAGGACGGCCCGAGTCTCCAGCTATCCCTCTCTAATCTTTTAAGAATCTTGGATAAGATGGACTTAACTATCTGCTTTCGATAAGTATCCTGCCCATTTTCTATGTATTTAAGACAATTTTACCTCTTTGTTACTATTTTCTACAGTCATTAAAAGGTAAAGACTCAGCTTGGTCATTGCTAAGTGTGTATGTTTATGTGGAGATTGGGAAACCCACACAGACCGGCAGGGTGGATACTACTAAGTGGTGAACAGGATTATTGAAAAGTATACAGTGCAAAGTAGGCTACATTTGGTCTAATGATATATGTTATATATGTTTCAATACATTTGGCATTCCAATGTATATAGGTGGCAGATTTGTATGTGAACGAGTCCTAAGCCGGCCATAGACACAGGATCTAAATATGTCTGATCAATAATCTAGCTACATTGTCAATCAATGGCTCCCATAGATAGACCATTGTGGATGTGGCTTGAAATGCATTAGCGTGGACATACATTTTGGTGGGAAACTATTGGAGTAAAGGGAGCCAACAAATTTTTTGAGACCTGTTAATGCCACAAGCTGAAATCTACCACAGTTATGAGCTGGTGTAGATTTTTATTATAATGTATACATAGTGAAGGCCCCTCCTCCGCATAATAATACACCACACCCACATTTGTTAAAGGGGTTGTTTCACTACAAGGATTGATTTTTATGTTAAAGATCTTGCAAAAGCAAGTCACTTTGCAACATGTGTCTATTAATTGTATCCTACGTATTCCTAGATATCCCCTCTTGTATGGGCTGCATCAGCTCCTCAGGTCGCTATAGCTACAGTCCTGTTTGATCTCTCCTGATAGGCTGCCAGCACTGGTTGCTATAGCTACAGACCTGTTTGATCTCTTCTGATAGGCTGCCAGTGCTGGTTGCTATAGCTCCAGACCTGTTTGATCTATCCTAATAGGCTGCCAGCACTGGTTGCTGTAGTAACAGACCTGTTCTCACTCTCCTGATAGGCTGACAGCGCTGGTTGCTATAGCTACCGACCTGTTCTCTTTATCCTGATTGGCCGTCAGCGCTGGTTTCTATAGCTACAGACCTGTTCTCTTTATCCTGATTGGCCGCCAGCTCTGGTTGCTATAGCTACAGACCTGTTCACTTTCTCCTGATAGGCCGTCAGAACTGTTATCTATATCAACAGACCTGTTCTCTCACTCCTGATAGGCTGCCAGCACTGGTCGCTACAGCTACAGACATGTTCTCTTTCTCCTGATAGGCTGCCAGTGCTGGGCGCTACTCGCTATAGATACAGACCTGTGTTAATCTCTCCTGATAGGCTGCCTGTGCTGATTGCTATAGCTACAGACCTGTTGTTCTCAACAGCTCATCACTGCAGACCAGTAAGGCCAGAAAACACGCCCCTGAATTCAAAAATGAAACCAAGAAAAGGACTGAGGGAAGATGAATCGATGTAGTGAGACAACCCATTTAAGTTTTGCAAGTGGCACCAAAAAAAAATAAGAGTTGGATTTTTTTTGCACAAAATAGGTATTTGCCAAAAACGCTAGACCTTTTCCCAACAGAAAACATAAAACCGTTAGCAAATCCCCCCTAAGTTTACGCAAAGTATTAAACAAGATTAGTAAATCTTCCCCCGTTGACTTGTATCCGTCATTTCACGAAGGAATGAGTTGAATTAATGGTCGACAATCAGGAAAAACAATCAAACCGAAACCTTCCGGCCAACAGTGATCTCACGTTTGAGGTCATCTTCATGGTTTACATATTTGTAGACAACCAATTTCAATCCTCCCCTAAGGCAAGATCGAGTTCATCGTGTGCTCTGTTAGTCCAGATGTACTCATGTGCTCCCGGAGAAGCCCCTTAAGAAGGGACCTACCAGGCAAACGTACAGTAAAGTGAGGAGCTGTGCACAAGATTGAAGTTGAGGGATGGAAAGCTTGGTCAGCTTTGTGGAAGCTTCGGAAACCATGCTATACTTTACTGTCAGGCTGGTGGCCCGTGTGGCTAAGGCAGGGGAATCATCAGAAACATCTGGGCCAGGGGTCAAGGCCTTTCAACTCCCTATTATCACCATCTAATATCCAGTGCAAATATTTCTTAATCATCTAAGAACAGTGACCCAATGCATTAATGGGGTTCTCCCACTATAGACATTGACGGTATATGGATAGCACGTGCCATCAATGTGTGATAGGTGCGTGTCCCAGAGGCCAGCTGTACTTGAAACTCACATTGATTTTAATGAGAAAGTTCCAACCATAGATTCCTGAGTCCTACTAGTGGAGTTGATTATTGGAGTCCCCAAGTGGAGTTGATTCTTGGAGCCACTATTGGAGTTGATTCTTGAGGCCCACCAGTTGAGTTGATTCTTGGAGACCACCAGTGGATCTGATTATTGAGCCCACCTTTAAAATATTTGTATACACACGAAAAAAAAAAAAAACGATACCGTTCTACATACTAAGTGTGCACTAGTCCAGGATCCTAATAGTGTCTATATTATCACCCAAAAAAAAAACATCAAGGAAGATATACAATATCCAATAGGTGAAACTACTCACGATACCGTAGTCGTTTTTCCACAGATGACGCCAGAAAAGTGAAAATCGGCTTCAAGGATCCAGAAGAAACTGGGCAGGAAAAAATCATGCATGCTAGCCCAATTAACAATCTGTCAAAGGAGGAGCACTCGTCCTGATAAAGGACGACCCCTCCTATCGTAGGCTGGCCCTATAATGCCCTTTAAATGATCGATAAGGCTGTATCCTGCACCAGCCAAAAATATATGCCAAACTGCATATATCACCAAGAATAATCAGATATATAAAGAATGTCCCGACGCGTGTCCCCAGAATAGCTGGTTCATCAGGGGACAAACAACATCACAATATCCCGAATCCTGATGATAGAGGATTAACAAACTGGTAGCCACTTGATATGTAGGTAGATTCTTGAGCCCTACCAGTGGAGTTGATTATTGGAGTCCACAAGTGGAGTTGATTCTTGGAGCCACTATTGGAGTTGATTCTTGAGGCCCACCAGTTGATTGATTCTTGGAGACCACCAGTGGATCTGATTATTGAGCCCACCTTTGGAGTTGATTCTGCGGGCTACCAGTGGAGTTGATTTTTGGGACCCACCAGTGGAGTTGATTCTTGGGGCCTACCAGTGGAGTTGATTCTTGGGGTCCACCAGTGGAGATCATTCTTGGAGCTCACCAGTGTAGTTGATTCTTGGGCCACCAGTAGAGTTGATTTTTGGGTTCCACCAGTTGAGTTGATTCTTGGGGCCCACCAGTTGAGTTGATTCTTGGGCCCCACCATGGATTTGATTTTTGGGGGCCCACAGGGGAGTTGTTTTCTTGGGGCCCTCCAGGGAGATGTTTTTGGGGGCCCCCCAGGGGATTATTCTGGCGGCAACCAGTGGAGTGTATTCTTGGGGCCCACCCTACAGCTTCTGCACATGCATTTTCCACTCTGCCTCTTGTCTTCTGTCTTTCTTCTTGCAATCCAGATCCATTTTGCCCATTGGCTCACCATGCCTTGGGGCCTACAGGAGATGTCCTCTGGTGGGCCAGTCCAAATATGCAAGTATCTCTTTCTGCTGGCCCATACCTTAAGTTTAGAAGATCCACAAGAACTATGTTAGAACCAGATTTCTACATCATAGCCTATTAAATAGACATCTGTAACTAAAATCTGTATGACTTGGGGACAGTGAGCTTGAGTTCAGGCCCTTTTTTTCTGTGCCAATGGAAGCAGTACCATCTGCCGGTCCTGGTTATTCCAACAAGACTCTAAACCTTGGTCAGGGTGTTGGGATACAGGGTTAAATCAGTGAATATAATGTCCCAGATGGAGGAAAGTCTTGCTACAACTGCTTTGAAGGAACTTATTCCTTGATTTAGATTCAGAAAAGAGGTAGCAGACCAGGAGGGTATGAGCCCCTTACTAAATACTGCTAATGTTTGTGATATATTGAGAATGACCTCAAGGGGAGAGATATCCCAGGCTGATATAATCTCATCAGAACACATTCACTCCAATGCATAAGAAGAAACACACAGAGAAAAATAGCTTTATATAAACCACATCACGGATATTGAAGCAGCGCGCCAGCAAATGTGGATCCGATTAGAGGACATCCTTGACACAGATTATCACATACATTGCCTTAAGCTCCTAAGAGTTTCAGGTAAAAAAGAAAAAAAATTAAACAAGATTTCGGGTCCAGAATGTACTTTAACCTTCCCGGTCACATGTGACATCGGGCACAGCCATATCTTCTGGGGCCACAAGAGCCTTTCCAGAGTCCAGCAGACTGGCCAAGGTGAAAGTCACCCTAATCCCCGTTAGTCCACAGCAGATGGATTACATTTAGGAGCTATTGTCAGTATTCCACTTGTGGTTAATTTACAGATGAATACCTTTTTAATATTTTTTAGTTTTATTTTTTTGTTTTTCCAAAAAAATTTTGATTTACTCCTTATTCAGCTCAATTAAACCCAAACTAGAATGGTCGACCATGTAAATCCTTCATTGCTGGAAGCAACTGTCTACTGTGACTGATAAAAATTTGTCCCCTGGGAAGTAGGGGGTAAAGTTACCCAACCCCCAAAAGGCTTTGGCCCTTGGCAAAATTCTTTCCATGTTTTTTCTACTATGGTCCATTTTGGAATAGATCCTGATCCTAGATCACTATGATGGGTCCAGCAGGTCATAATAATACTGCTACTTTGTGATTTAGATGGAATAGAAACCCATACAGATTCAACAGGTGTTGGACCAATGCTTGTTTGGTGACGCAATTATTATTTTTTAAAAGGGGGAAAAACCTTTAATGGTATCTGTTACCAAATTGCATAAAATGTCCCCATTTTAAGGGGATTTGTGGGTGGTCCTGATCGGGACGTCTCTGTTTTGACCATGAGCAGCTCTTGCTCTGGATGACCCGGCATTGGAATAGATTGATGTCTTAAAGTGCCCACCAGGGCTGGGGGCAGGGTATTCTTGTGCCCTAGGCAAACAAGGCATAAAGTGCTCCCTAAATGGAAAATTCAGCCCCCTCCTTGCCTCCTTGCGCCCCCTTTTCTGCCTGGGATGAAGTGGCGCCCTAGGCGGTCGCCTACCTTCGCCTACCCATCATCCCGGCCCTGGTGCCCACACAGCTTTAATAGCAGTCGGTTCAATGTCTCTTTGACTGGCAGCTATTTGTCTTGTCGTCCCTAAACAGGGGCAATGGCAAGTTGACTGGCCAGAGTGTGAACTGAGCCTGAAGTGGTCATCTAATGGAAGCAACCTATACATAAAGGGCCACATGTATGAAAACTATCTAGGTCTAAAACTCCCTTTGTTGCCCATAGCAGCCAATTAGAGCGCCCCTCTCATTTTTCCAGAGCACTATATGAAATGAAAGGGGTACTCTGATTGGTTGCTATGGGCTCTGATTGGTTGCTATGGGCAGCAAAGTGAGTTTTAGACCTAGTCATTTTCATACATGTGGCCCAAAATTTCCTTTAAGGGCAATGTAATGTATGGTCTTGATCAGGATATCTCCTTTATGGTCATGAGCAGCTCTTGCTCCGGAGGACCCAGCATTGGCATAGGTAGACATCTGAGGCTGCCTATACATGGCTATGTCTACATGGCTTATGTTAAAATACCGTCCAAAATCCAACGGCATTTTATCATCTCTGTGCCGCAGTTTTTTGCGTGGGTTTGCACAAAAAAAACATGTCCGGTTTTCAGATTTCCCACCGGTCCAGTACATTGACTGTATGGGAATCCGACAGAATTCCGATGGAAGATAGAACATGTTCTAAAATTTGTCGGAATCCGGGAGATTTCCTAAACGACTGTGTAGACTACAGCACAGATTTTTTATTGTTGTCTATGGGGCACAGGTTACAGTCAGATTTTCGGCCCATTCAGTACTCAGAATCCACCGAACATCCGACCAAAAACCAGTGTTGTGTAGCTATAGCCTTAGATGCTAGATTGTCTGACACCTACTCCTCCTGTCCTGATCAAAGAGGGGCAATAGAAACCTGACCACTGTAGTGGTCATCCAATGTAGACAACCTATGCGTAAAATGTCCTATAAGAGCAAATTGATGGGTGGCCCTGAGTGTAAAAACTCCCATCTGGCCATAACCAGCCCTTGCTTTGGAGGACTCAGCATTGGCAATAGAAATCGAGACCCAATGCAAAATAGTGGCCCAATGGACCCAATGCAAATAGGCTGTGCAATGCCTTTCCAAATTTTTTTTCCAGTTCATTCCACAAAAAAAAAAACTGTTTGCTGGAGGGTCCCACCAGTGCTTCCCCAGGTATTGATGGATCATCTTGGGACTTGTTGACGGTTTCCAGTATTTTTGCAGAACTGCATGGGTTGCATGGTCTACAGTGGGCAAATGCTCACCAATCACTAGTCCATCAGGCTTTAGACCAGGGGTTCCCACACTCCAGGTGTCACGCCCCCTCAACAGGTCGTGTTTTCAGGATCTCCCACAGAATGCACTGACCATAATTAAATCACCTGTGCAATACTGAGGAAAGCCAGACAACATGATCTGTTGATGGGGCGTGAGGACTGGAGTTTGGGAACCCCTGCTTTAGGCTCGCCTCTTTCACACGCCTGGTCTCTTACTCTCTGCCCCGAGCTCTTAGGGATATTGGGAAGCCTGAAGAACACAGATCAAGATGGGTTAGGCCGATATAGACATCTGGAAGCTTTCATTACCAGTAAGCAAGTTCCTGCACCTTTAACCTGTTAACAGCATTTACATCTCTACGACTCCGTCGGGTGAAGTATGAAGACAATGATTGTGAACACATTTGTTCCTTTTTTTCATGTAATTTTTACAGATCTGTTAGCAAAGATACATAATGCTTTCCATTTATATAAGGGTCCTAACCACTGACTGAAGGAGCACAGACAGGTTCTAGGAGCAGACATGACCCTAGGAAATTCAGTGTATAGATAACACATGAAAGGCTAGAATGAATAATACAATATACTGAGCTACGGCTGTGTATAGGGACACAACTAGAATACATAGGGCCACATAGCACAATGAGAAGTAGCTATAGGGGGTGCAGAGGTGGCAGTTGCTACCGGGCCCTTCAGTCTGAGGGGATCCAAAAGCCTTCCTGCCACATAATGATACACCAGCATTTTAAGTGGCACATGGTAGCTGGGAGGCCCATATCACTTTTTCCACTAGGGCCCCGGAGCTTCAACTTACACCTCTGACGGGCTCCAATACCTAATGGCAATAAACTGAAAGAGCAGCATAAGTAGCAATAAATAAAAGGTATAAATCATACCCCATATACAGGGATGCAGCTATAGGGGGTGCAGAAGTAGCAACTGCTACCGGGCCCTGCAGCCTGAGGGGGGCCCAAAAGTCCTTCTGCCACATAAGGAGACACTAGATGGTGTGCAGCATGCTTTCTACAACTAGCATTGTAAGCAGAACATGGTAGCTGGGGGGCACATTTCACTTTTTGCTCCAAGGCGCTGGAGCTTCAAGTTACACCTCTATCCATATATCAGAGAACCTGCATAGTAGAGCTGGAGAGCAGAAAGCCAGCAGCCTGTTATTCTGTAGACAAATATCTTGTACCTGTGCATACCTCCCAACTGTCCCTATTTTGGAGGGACAGTCCCTATTTTTAACCCTTGTCCCACTGTCCCTCTTAGCTCTATAAATGTCCCTCTTTTTCATTAAAGACACAGATTTGCATCAATAAACTGACTATCTTGCTGTAAAAAGTATCTGATTGCTTCCCAGCTGTATATTACATAACAACTTACTTAATATTTTATTATTGGATACAAAGCAATCCTGAAAATGTCTCCCTTTTTGCCTGTCTAAAAAGTTGGCATGTATGTGTGGGGGCGTGGTTTGAGGTGTGTCTTGGTGTGAAGTCATATTTTTGGGCGTGGTTAGAGGCGTGGCCTGATGTGTCCCTCTTTGCAATCCCTAAAAGTTGGTAGGTATGCCTGTGTTGCCCCCTCAACCTCTGGGTGCTATAGCTGTAGTTACGCAGTCATGTACTGTGATATATATTTTGACAAGTACCAAAATACTGTAAAAGAAAAAAAGTAATAAAATAAGGTAAAAAAAAATACACAACACCTATGGCCATAGTTAAAGTCATGATGGTGAACATTTCCTAGCAAGTGGTGGTGACATCAGTCCTTATACAGCATCAGAGAGGATTAGGTTATTCCAATCTCGGCAAATTATCCTTTATTGGGTTGTCTAGAATTGGAAAAACATGGCTGCTTTATTTGAGCAACAGCACCACACGTGGCCACAGGTGGTGTGGGGTATTGCAGCTTGAAGTGAAGCTTGGTCACTGTGCATAGATCCTGCTGTTTCACAGAGTAACGGGCAGCTTCAGATTCACACTTCCTGGTCAGGCTGAGGGTGGGTTTATAGCAATGATTGGCATATTAGCTCGGCTATTGCTAGCTGAGCCTGTTACATTGAGATAATTGCAGGAGGTTTAATCTGTAGAAAGCAAAGCTACAGATCACCCAGGAGGGAAAACATTTGCTTTTCAAAGAAAATCAATCTAATCTTGTTAGAGATAAAGACTCTGCTTCAGATAATCAGGAAGAGAGATATGCACAGTAACCAGAGACACTCAGAGCAGATAAAATCTCTCTTATCTCCTGACCAGGATAATATCAAAAGAGCAATGTATTTGGTAAATGTTTTCATTTTCCTTTCCCTATATGTTGAAAGCTCATCATCAAAGTGAGAAAACCCCTTTAAAGGGGTTTTACCACAAAGCCATTTCATTCTTGGCTTGTTCTGCTTCAGCTTTCAGTGTGCTCAAAAGTGACCGTGGATAATTTGTTTGAACTGCAGATTTGACATCACCATGACTTTCTCCACAGTCTGCTCACTCTAGTCAAACTAATGTCTGTTTATGTAAAGAGCAGTGAGCAACTATAATGTACCTGAGTGGTTAGCACTTCTGCCTTTCAGCGTAAGGTTCCTAGGTTCAAATCCCTGCAGGAACCAAACACTGTGTGCTGCCTTGACTGCAGTCTCTGTCAAACCTACACAGGTTACAATTAGAGATGGGCGAATTTCTCAAAATTCGATTTGGTCACTTCGCCGAATTTTCCGACAAAAATAAATTACTCCGAATTACTTCGGCACGAATCGCGTTAAAAAAGAAGCTATTTCCAGGCTGCCCAGAGCCTGCGGGTGCTGTAAACGTTGTGCCATGCTTAAATAATGCAGAGGAGCTTGGTTTGGTCTTCATACAATGTTTTGTTTTAGTATGACATGCACATGACTGCCGCCGCTCTTAGAAATCGCTTCACTATAAAATTCCCTGGGCATTTAAGAGGCAAAACTGACCAAAAAATTTGAAGCGGGGGGGGGTTTAGCCTAAATAAAGCATCCCAGCGAAAGCGGGAAAAAAAACAAGCTGAAGCTCGGGTGGCAACATTAGGGGAACAGAGGGTGGGGGTGAGGGCCCGGAAAGCCACAGCAGAAAAGCTTTGGGGGCCCGGGCAGTGGCACAATGACTTTCCGGGAAAGGTGGAAAAAAAATAGGAGTAGGCCACATGGGTTGCACAATGAAAACGGTGGAGGTCACGGGGGGGCAGCAGAAATGAGGTAAATTTTGGTGGCAAAATGACAGATTTGTGGGGGAAAAGGCCACACCAAACGGGAACCAGCATGGGGGTCAGACAGTGGCCCCAATAACACAGTGGGAAAGGTCACGGCAGCAGCATGAGGTCAGACGATGGCAAAATTTCACAGTTTTGGTAGGCCCAACGGCAGCAGCCACAGCACAGCATGGGGGTCGGGACATACACAATGACACATTTGTGTGGGGTCACGGGCAGCAGCAGCTTTGGGCAGACAGGGCACAATGACATTGGGTGGGGGTGTTGGGCAAACCAGCCCCTGGAAAAAAATTGGGGGGGTTTTGGCAGAAGGGAGAAACTTGTCAGCAGATTTGTGGGCATGGGGTGGGGGGCCCCATCAAATTGGGGCTGAGCAGGAAAGTTTGAACCCAAAACTCTTTTCTCACATTTTGGGTTAGGCGTCATGGCGAGGGAGCCCTGACCCAAAGGCTTGGGTGTTTGGAATTCCGGGCCGATCCACGCCTTTTTTCCTCTTGAAAAAGGGCATCCTTTTCCCCAAACATTTCCCGTGGACAACGGTTTCCCCTTTGGGGCTAACTTGGCCCCCCCCCGCACTGAACCCCCGCTTTTATGCCACACTACTGGCCGGGCAGGCCCGGCTTCTCCACTGCAAACCGGCAAGTTGCGGCCACACTTTCCAGTTTGGCTCCCCAAAAAGCCCCCAGCGGATCTTCTAACTGAGGTGGCAGAGTGCTGTCCAAGAAGGGCCCCCACCTATTGGGTTTAGGGGGCTGCCCAGGGCCTGCTGCGGGTGGGGACTTTCCCCCCTCACTAGGCGGGGAAGGAAGCTGCTCCTCAGTGAACCCCCCAACTTAAGGGTTTCTTTTGATGGAGCGGGTTTCTGCTCCTACCTCCCACCTTTTCCCCCCCAGGGCCCCGGCAGTATACGTGGCGCTGAGGGAACCCCCCGGGCCCGACCTGTCCAAAGGATTTGGGCAAGCCGCACATAGGCAGCACCAACGATTTGGGGGATTTCCCTATAGTAAATTTTAGTTTTTCCCCTTCCCCCCTCAAAGCTGGGAAAAAGGCCCCCCTTTTGGGGCCGGTTTGCGAGGGGGGCCAAAAGGTTTGGGGAAACCCGAAGTCTCCCCGCCGGGGATGCTGACTTAAATTTTTTGTCCCTAGCCAAAGGGAAATCAGCATGCGCGGCCCATCTGCACAAGTGACCCGAGGGCTCCTGCCCTCCATTTCCCCCCTGTAAACCCCCACGGTGCTTGGGGGTCATCTTTCCTCGTCTTCCCCCAACCTTTCCCTTTCCCCCTCCCCCCACTGCCCCTTTCTCCTCCTCTCTTGTCACCTGGGTTTGAAAATTTCCCCTCATTTTCCAAACCCGACAATACTTCGGGTCCAATGTCCCTTTCCCCCTACTCCTCCATTTCAGTCCCCCCCCGGGCTCAAGTTGGGCCCCGAGGGTTAGGTTTGGGCCACGTATCCCTCCCCTGCCCGACAATTTTTCACCCCTGTTCCCCGGACATGAAGCAGTGGGGAAAGACTTTTTTCATCCCGTATTTCCGGCGACTGACAAATAACGTCGCCTCCCTGAATGGCCTCAACAAACGGGAGGTGTCACGCATTTTAGCTGCAACGGCGAAAACAAAGTTTACACAGGGGGGTACTTTTGTCGCCGGATCATCCCAAAAAAACTTAAAGGGCCTTTTTTCTGTTCAAAACAGTCCCCGTCCAACAAATTTGCAGGCTGGAATTCCACGGGTGGAAAAAATAAAAAAACCCGAGTTTTTTGGGGGAGGCCGTTCGCTGGGGCAACCCGAGGAGGGGGTTCCCCAGCTTTGTACGAATGGTTTAAAATGGGATGCACAGTTTTCCAAGGGGCCCTTTTCAAAATTTCTGAAATCGGGGGAAGACTTCAGAACCTTTTACAACCATATTGAACACGTGCCCCCATGCAGGGGACTGGACCATCCCCCTCTTGCAGCGCGGACACCAATGTTACCCCCCCATTTGTTTCCACCATGGTTTTCCCATTTTCAGTTGGCGGCGGAGGGAAAACCACACATCGATTTCTTTCTGCCTGACGCGGAGCCCTTCCCCCCTGGTGACTTTTTTCGCCCGAGGCAAACCAAGGGGGTAGAACTGCGTGGGCACCGCGTGCCCTACAAAATGTATTTTAAAAGGAACAGTAAATTGGTTTTAGGTGAGATGGTGGTGGTTGGAGGAGTGGGGAAAGGGGGACATTGGCCCCAGGAGCCCCCCATTTTGGGGCAACGTGGGGGAGAAAGCGGCGTCTCCTGGGCCAATTGTTTGGTTTTGCCCGGGCCCAAGCAAAATTCACTCAGTGGGGGCCCTAGGGGGACATGTACTGGCCCGACCGTAAATTTAAAACTCCCCGACGTCCTGCTGCCGGTGCACGCTTGGAAAAAAACCGATAACCAAGGACTGACCCACCTTTTGTTTTTAACATATTTAAAGAAGTTTCTGGTACTGCCCTTTTTTTAAAAGAAATTAAAGGCTTGGAACTCTCCAACCGGCTCGGCACAACCATTAGTTCCCCCTGAACGGTTTCAGAGCCCCCCAAAATTTTGGGAAAGGGAGGGACGGCAGTCCCCAAAAAACTTGGGCAGGGGCAATTTTCTGCTGCGCACCTTAAAGGAAAGGTTTTGGGCGCATACTGTTGTCTCTTTTCAATTCGCCTCGGGTGAAAAACTGCTGGGGGCCATGAGTAAACGAAAGGGGCAGGGGCAACGACCGGGGATTTATGTCAAAAGAAAAAAGCTCCCTTTTTGCCCGGAGGTGGTGGGGCCCTTTAAATGGCTGCAAAGGCATGCTTTCCACTGGGGGGCTGCCCGCTTTCCCGCTGTTGCTGCGGCGGCAGGAGGACCACCACAACTGAGCCACGTTACTACCCCAGGCCCCCCGGATTTTTGGAAAACTGCATTGTTGAAAGCAGGAACTGGTGCCAACGTTAGCTCCCGGCCCCCCTTCCCCTTTCTGCACACAGATTCTACAAATAACCCCTAAATTCGGCTCCTCCGGTGTCTTAGCAAAGACTCCCACACCGCCGAGTATCGGATTTTACCGCCAACGCTCCGCACTGAGTGACATACTGCCGCCGGCTGCCTCGCTGAGCTCCTGTGCCGCTACTTTCTTGGACCTGCGAAGCGGGTTTTTTACCCCGTGGCCGCTTGGCTCCCGATCTCACACTGCTGCTACCCTGGTGACTCACGGCCACACGACCCACTTGCTGGCTGCGCCGCTGCCTGACGCGCAAGCTGACGCCCTCTTCTCCTGACGATGATGAACCCTTGCCTCACCCGGCTCCCAAGTGCGGTCGGCTACATCATCATCTATTTGTGTTTCATCGTCACTGCTGTCCTCATCCCCGGTCTTGGTATGCAGAGCCTGACCTCTCACAACATGACCTCCTATTCCACTCTCCACATCTATACTTTGCCACCTACTGCAAGAAGCAGGCGATATTGGCCCCATTTCTTCGCTGCCAAGTAGCTGCTGTCTGCCCTCCTCAAATTGTTCATCCTCGCTATATAGTGGCGCTGAGCCCAGACACATAGTAGATCTCTGGCTGAGGGAACCGGATGGGACAGAGGCGGGTTGAGGAAAGGTGAGGGCCGTGACCCGCTCCGGGCCCCATGCCAACAAAAGGGGTTGTGTCGACATTCCCACCGACTCTTGGCTGGGGTCAGATGTCATCGGGGAGGAAGAGGATGACCTAGTCAACCAATCAAAAAACCCTTTGGGGTTGCTGAACAACACACGGCCGCTAGATGACAGCCGGCATTTTGTGGCCTCCACCGATTTGACCCCTGCTGCGACGTCCCCTTGCTGGGGCTGCGACCTGGGCCTGTTCCAGGAATGTTTTTTCCTCTGCCACTCGCAGGTGAAGAGCCTGCCACCTCTCTGTCTGACATACTGTTTGTTCTAAAATGTACAGACACCTTTTGATGAAGATATCTGTATATGATAAATACACACTCTGTATCTGACTCCAAATGAACCCAGTAACAAGCTTGGGTAACCCTTGGATATAAATTGCGCTCCACAAATGGCCAGGAAAAATTTACTTGTGTGTGCCGTTTAAAAACTCTGTGTGTTTTACTAAATGTAAAGCACAAACAGGCTTAATTAACCTTCGGACATGAATTGGGCTACAGGAAAATGTTATATTTTTTGGCGTTGAAAAAAGACGGTTTATTTTTTGTCAGCACACCAGCAAAAACAACGCTTAATTAAAACCCCCGGATGTAAATTGCGCCAAAGAATTGAGCCACCCACAAACTAGTAGCCCTTTTTAGCGTGTTACAATTATGTGTTTTTCTACGCCACCAACAAGAGATACAGTTGAAAAAACCTTTTCTTGTGAATTAGGCTACAGGAAAAATTTAATATTTTGGCGCTGAAAAAGACGGTTTTCTTGGGGTCAGCACACCAGCAAACAACGCTTAATTAAACCCTGGATGTAAATTGCGCAATAGAATTGAGCAGCCAAAAATGAAGGTATTTGTATTGTAAAAACGCTGTTTCTTTAAATGAATACAAAAGGGAAATGGCTTAGATCCCACTTGGATATTGAATGTATATGAAGCTGCAGTGGACGCACACGGATTTCAGATCTAATACCCCAAAAAATTAGGGAAAAAGAACATTTAAAAGAACAGTCTCTGAGACAAGCTTAACACCCCCCAGAAAACCGCTGTATAAAAAATGAGTTTTTAGTATCGCTATCATAAGCAGCCCGCGGCAGCACCTTCCCTGATCAGTACAGTGAGAGGAGTGTGAGCTCCCAGCGTCGCGCCCGGACTTTAAAATAGTGCGGTGACGTACACAGAATCCCGCCAGTCTTGATTGGCTTCACCTCTGCACATGTCATGCAGCAATGCCCTTCTTCCTCCCAGAGTGCTTTGCCCCATGTAGCGCCATGTGCTCGCACATTTTATCAATCAAAAGCACACTTCGTTCACCCGAAGTAACCCAAACTTCGACTTTTGTTCCGAACCGAAGTTTTTTTCCTTGAAATTCTAAACGAATTCCACTTCGTTAGAATCAATTCACCCATCTTTACAAGTTTAGCATATTCATGCGAAAAGATTGCAAATGAAAAAAAATTGAAAAAATAGTTACCCCCTTTTTTTTCATGGGTTTTAAAAAAAAAAGTACAAACTAAGAAATATGGAAAAAAGGAAATTTAAAATAAAAATTTTATATTCAATAAAAAAAATTTGTGCATCATTGCAAAGAAAATTCAAAATATTAGGTATAATATGACCAAAATTTCCCTATAAATTAATCTATGATGTTTTTGTGTAAAATTGAAGGTGTAAAAAAAAAATTAAAAAAAAACACAAAAAAAAAAATAATGGAATAACAATTCTTCAGTAATTTGTACCTAAACTCAAGCTATGCCCCCAAAAAGTACAATTTCTTGTGCAAAAAACAAGGCCTCAGACAACTGTGTCATGGAATAGATGAAAAGTTATTTTTTTTACTATTAAAACAAACTGATCCATTTTTTTTTCTTCTTAGCCGATTTATTTTGATTGGAGATTTCTCAATTCAGTCGTCTATATATGATTGTGAGGAAAGCTTTCTTACCTGATTCTTTACAGCGGCTTCATGGACATAGGCTTCTATGAACAGGAGCTGACCCATTGACTTTTAGGAAGTGTTGGGGGCGCACTTATCTTGGAAACGTCAGTGAAGGGATGGGGAGCTGTGACATTCCTTTTGTGATGGGGGGATCCTTTTTTTTTTTCTTTCACATTTGGTGCCCCCTTTTAGCAAAAACGTTTTTTACTAAAGGCCAACTACTAAAATCTCTTCTACAGAATGGGAAAGTGTCAGATAATTATTGGGGCCTAGTGGCCAAAGTAAAAAAGGGGACTTAGAATTTGTTTTAAAAATATTAGGGGGGAAACACTCCCCTTTAAAGGGAAAGGACTGAACGAACGGTTCAGAGTTTTTTTTGCCTTTTCGCACTCACGAAGCATCTGCATTTCCAAAAAGGGATTATGGGGAAAAGGGCTGAGAAGCCAAGAGGCCCCCTGTTGGATGTAACAAATCCTCAATTTTCTTTTTACCTACTAGGTCTTGAGAAAGCAAAAAGGATTTTAGCCAAGCCAGTATCTCTCATCTGCAGAGGGTGCTGTGGGCTTCTCAGCCCTTTTCCCATAATTCCTTGTGATATTTTAAAAATATTGAAATGTTTTTGAAAAAATTAAAAAAAAAAAACAAACAAAAAATATTTTAAAATTCTTAAAAAATTGGGTTTAACATAAAAAACAAGTTAAACAATAAGTCACTTTTAAATGACACAAGCCTTTTCAGGCCTGATGCTTAAGGGGTTAACCAAATATACCTAAGGTCCAGTTTTTGCTGAAAATTTTAGGAAAACATGGGGTTGGCACTTGAGCACCAGTCCCAACCTACGCCCATAATAAAAAGGAAATGCACAGTTCTGCATCTGATTTGCACTAACTTGGGCTTCTGTCTTTTTACTTACTATAGAGAAAAAGGTATCCCCGACAACTCCTGGTCTTTATGCCGGGTAACATGAGCACGAAGCACTAATGAAAAGGCATTCTTTCTATAATATGTCTCATCAAAAAGCCTCAAACAGGGAATCTGGAGGGAATGGGGAAATCCTTCATTTACATTTCCAAAAATTTATGGCAACCAAGATGAAAATTTTATAAAAAAAATTATATTGTACCCTAAATGTAAACGTCGGAGCTGCCAAGTTCTGCCAAGGTAACCCATGAACGGGGCTCTGTCTCGCCGGAGTGCATGTTTTAAATAAAGGTCACATTGATACAAAAGTAACAAAATTGCTAAAAAAAAGTTTAAACAAGGGGGCGGGTCGGAATTAAGCCTTTTCGTCATCTACATGTAGCTACAATGTTGCAGTTGGAATTTTCGGCTATAACCCCTTAACTGGTTCCTGACCGGGCCGTTTCCTTCAGAGGCGTAGCTTACAGCTCCTGGGCCCTAGTGCAAATAGTGAAATGGGGCACCTAAACTACCATGTGCCATTTACAATGTTGTGGCAGAAGGGCTTCGTGGCCCCCTCAGGCTGCTGGGCCTGGTAGCGACTGCTACCTCTGCAACCCCTATAGCTACACCCCTGGTTTCCTTCCCTTCCTGACGGGGCACATTTTTATTGTCTTAACTACGACGCTTTTTCGCGCTTGGTTATTCAACTTTTTTTTCAATATCCATGGCTTTATAAAAATATCAGGGAAGGTAAAAAAAATACTCTGTTTTTCACATTTTTTATAAATTTTTTAAACAGTAAAAGTGGCGCTTAATGAAGTTTTAGTCAATTTTCCATCACAAATATTTATATACAGGTGATATAAAGTTTTAGGGTCATGGTGGGGACGGGGATAAAAGTTGCAGTTTGGGCTGTCAGGGTTTTTTAACATTATTATTTGCGTATTTATTTACTTATTTTTTCATTTTAAAGGTTTTCTACCCAGAAGGTCATAAAAAGGCCTCTAGGGGGCATTTTTAAAAAAAAAAAAAAAATTGTCTTTGTTAATTTCGGCTGTAACTGGGTCAGAAGATGCGACCTTGTTGTAATATAATGAGGACCCTATTACTTGTTGATGTCTTTAAATAATGGGTCAGTAGACACAGCCCTCTCGTAATGTAATAAGGACCCTAGACCTTATCTATATCCTCATAAACTGGGGTAGAAAACACAATCCTGCTGTATTGTAATGATGACACTAAACCTATTGATGTATCTAAACACTAGTGCAGAAGACACAACCCTGTCATAATGTAATAAGGACCCTAGAACTCATCTAAGTCCTTATACACTGGGGCAGAAGACATGACCTTGTAGTAGGGTAATGAGGACCCTAGACCTTATCTATGTCCTTATACACTGGGGCAGAAGACATGACCTTGTAGTAGGGTAATGAGGACCCTAGACATAATCTATGTCCTTATACACTGGGGCAGAAGACATGACCTTGTTGTAGGGTAATGAGGACCCTAGACCTTATCTATGTCCTTATACACTGGGGCAGAAGACATGATCCTGTTGTAAGGTAATGAGGGCCCTAGAACTCATCTATGTCCTTTTATACTAGGACAGACACAAACTGGTTGTAATGTAATAAGGACCCTGAACCTGAGTTTACCATGACACTGGGACAGCAGACACAACCCTGATGTAATGTAATAAGAACCCTCGACCTTAATGATGTATTTAAACACTGAGGCAGAAGACATGACCCTGATGTAATGTAATGAGGACCCTGGACCTCATCCATGTCCTTATACATTGGGGGAAAAACACAACCTATTTGTAATGTAATAAGGACCGTAGATCTTACTTATATACCTTATAGACGGGGTAGAGGACATGACCCTGTTAGGGTAATGAGGACCTTAGACCTCATCCATGTCGTTATATACCAGGACAGACACAACTCTGTTGTAATGTAATAAGGACCCTGGACCTGAGTTTACCATTGCACTGGGGCAGAAGACACAAACCTGATGTAATTTAATGAAGACCCTAGACCTTACTGATGTCTTTATATACAGGGGCAGAAGACATGAACCTGATGTAACGTAGTGAGGACCCTGGACCTTATTGATGTCTTTATATACAGGGGCAGAAGACATGAACCTGATGTAACGTAGTGAGGACCCTGGACCTTATTGATGTCTTTATATACAGGGGCAGAAGACATGAACCTGATGTAACGTAGTGAGGACCCTGGACCTTACTGATGTCTTTATATACAGGGGCAGAAGACATGAACCTGATGTAATGTAGTGAGGACCCTGGACCTTATTGATGTCTTTATATACAGGGGCAGAAGACATGAACCTGATGTAATGTAGTGAGGACCCTGGACCTTATTGATGTCTTTATATACAGGGGCAGAAGACATGAACCTGTTGTAATGTAGTGAGGACCTTGGTCCTTACTGATGTCTTTTTAAACCGGGCAGAAGACACAACCCTGTTGTAATATAATAAAGACCCTGGACCTTATCCATGTCTTTATACACTGGGGTAGAAGACATTGTCCAACTCATTGGGGCAACAGAGGCATTACTCGTCATGTTCCATATATAATGCTGGTGTCTTCATGTCTAAAAGTCACCAGGGTCAGAGTTGGCTTCCTCTGCACGTCTTATAGTATTGCCCTCTTATCAGCGCATGAAGAAGAGATCCCATTGATGGATGCTCTTGGTTCATCTGATATCCTGTAGGCTGTATTGTGATGGGTTTATCTCAGGTGACACCATTTTTTCAGCCATGTTCATGTTGGATTTGTCTGTTTTTCATGGTATCACTTTAGCTACTACCATGAACTAGAAGACAACAACTCGGAAACCCTCAGTCATCGTAAGGCAACTGTCAGCAGGGAAGTCTTAGGAGATCTTCACAAGTTCCTTTTCCACTGGAACATTAGGTGTTTACCGACATAAAGGGCTTAAGATGATCGATGATGCTGTGCTTATCTTTCATGCAACGTTTCCCTTCCTATCTGTCACGTTGTCTTCGGATTTTGTTGACCATAAAAACTCTCTCATCACTAAATCACAGCTTACTGCTAAAGTCAGTGAAAGTCACGTCCTCCCTAGCAAGTCTTTGTGCTCCTTGTGTATTGCACTAGTGTTTACCATTGGGCTGGATAGGGAGCCCCTTTATTAAAGATGAAGAGTTTATATCTTTAGATGAATGCAGATCAATTCATTTGTTGTTCCCTGTATTCAGCCACACTAGGTATTGGGAGTCTATCTATAGTATGATATAGGATATAATGTGATATCTGACAGGAAGCACCTATGTGTTACCTGCAGCCCCAGGCAATGGCTGCACCATTTGGCTCCTCCGGTGAAATTGCTGGGAATAGGGTAAAATACTCAAGCTTTCCTGATAGAATAATCTGAGTGGAAGATGTTTGAAAAGCAATGGTGTCATAGTGACTGATCTCCGCTAAACATGCCAAGAGATTGCATCATCGGGACGCAACGACCGGGAATCCCATTGACCCCCAATCAGTTTCACTGGTGCAAGAGGGGCAATGGTCTCTTTGATCATAGTGCACATGTACAGAACTCCTTAACAGTATTTTATGAGACCTTATTGAAATATAACTTTTTGTCCTTTGTGTGTATGGTTAAATACTTTGTTATCTAGTGGTCAGCCTGGAGACTACAGGGGAGTCTCAGCTGCTCGTCTGTCTCGTTGAGTTTACAGTAATGCCTAAGCCTTTTGGGAAGTCTCAACAGCTCACTGTTGGCTGTGAGGCATCTGGTCAGCCTGGAGACGGGCTTTAGTCTGTTGTGGAGTCTCTGCTGCTCATCTGTCTTGTTGAGTCTGCAGTCTGCGAGGATTCTTGCCACTCATCTGTCTCACTGAGGCATGGCTCAGTCTGCTGGGGAGATTCAGCAGCTCACTGTTGGCTGTGATGCATCTAGTCAGCCTGGAGACGGGCTTTAGTCTGCTGTGGAGTCTCTGCTGCTCATCTGTCTTGTTGAGGCTGCAGTCTGCGAGGATTCTTGCCACTCATCTGTCTCACTGAGCCATGCTTCAGTCTGCTGTGGAGTTTCAGCAGCTTGCTGTTGGCTGTGAGGCATCTGGTCAGCCTGGAGACGGGCTTTAGTCTGCTGTGGAGTCTCTGCTGCTCATCTGTCTTGTTGAGGCTGCAGTATGCAAAGGAATCCTGATGCTCGTTTGTCTCATGGAGACAATAGTCATGCCTCAGTCTGCTGGGGAGTTTCAGCAGCTCACTGTTGGCTGTGATGCATCTAGTCGGCCTGGAGATGGGCTTGGGTCTGCTGGGGAGTCTCTGCTGCTCATCTGTCTTGCTGAGGATGCAGTTTGCGAGGGAATCCTGCCGCTCATCTATTTCACTGAGACATGCTTCGGTCTGCTGGGGCGTTTCAGCAGCTCACTTGGCTATGAGGTATCTAGTTGGCCTGGAGATGGGCTGCCGGCCCCATTGACAGTCATTGCTCACGTATTCGCTGCAAGTAATTGACATGTCACTTATCACTAGAGGAAGCGTAATCCATAGTTCTCTATTAGAGCTATGAATTACCGCAATTTCGGCAAATACGCTGTGAAATGCGCGCCGAAATTTGCCCGTGTGAACATACCGTTATACATGGCGAAATGAGCGCCACAATTATGGTAATTCATAGCTCAGAGAGAGCTATGAATTACGCATCGTCTTACACATCTTCTCCCGCCCTCCTCCCCTCCCCCGTGCTTTGGAATCAGCGCATGCTTCCAAAACACCCGGTGTATTGCGGTGCGTACCCTACGTGCCCCAATATGCCATGTGAACATACCCTAATAGTGGTAATATTATATGTATATTAATATACAGTAGTATTGTTATTTATAATTTTAGTATTGTTATTATTATTATATTTATATTAGTATATACCCTGTTACCCCGAAAATAATATAAGTGTCTTATATTAATTTTTGCTGCTAAAGATGAGCTAAGACTAATTTTTAGGGCATGTTTTTTTCTTTTTCTATGAACAATAATTCACATTTATTGTTGAACAAAACATCAACCTGTATTAATATACTGTAGTGATTTCATCACAAACATCAGCAGAAGCAGCCAAACTCTGAATCGCATAACTAAAAATCCACTATGCCTTATTTTCGGGGGTGTCTTATTTTTGGGGAAACAGGGTAGTAGTATTGTTATTTGTTATTTTAATAGTTGCAGTATTATTATTATATTTATATCAGTATATAGTAGCATTGTTATTTGTTATTTTAATAGTTGCAGTATTATTATTATATTTATATCAGTATATAGTAGTATTGTTATTTGTTATCTATTATTATATTTATTGTTAGTAACATTGTTAGGATAAGTATTATTCATATAAATGATTCTGTATGTTCTATTAGTAGCACGGATAGTAAAATTCAGCAGGTAGTATTGTAGTTATAGTATATTATTATTTTTATGCATAGTAGAATTCTTATTATTACAGTATTTTATCCCTTTTTGTGACCTTGGATAAAATGAGATCTCCTATACTTTATGCTTGTGCAGGGGATCGCCTCTCTTTAATGATGTGTTTGTATTCGGGACCAGTTTTGTAGCCGAGATGACTGAATAATGCATTAACCTATTTAGAATGAGGCCAAAATTAAAATGCACTTGGCCGTCTTGGTCGTGGGTTCAATACTTCTTGATTAACCAGTAAAGGACGTGCATTTTGTTTCTTTTAGCCGACTCTTTGCAGGCAAGTGTAATGAAAGGCTGAATTGTTGCAGCGTCTCGGTCAAGTTGTTTAATTTTTTACCTCTTTAATGATCCTCTCCATCCTTCAGGCACTTGAGTTGTGTTTATGTTGCCTGAGCCCTATACTAATAGATGGAGGAACTTAGCTGCCAAGAGAAGACTTTTAGCGCAGGCGATCTTAAAGTAGAGGGGTTATTTTTATTTAAAGCTGCAGTCTGGTATTAAACACACCATCCTCGCCCTGTGATTAATGAACTATGAAAAGAACCTTTTAAGAAAGGAAACAAATGTTCAGAATCAAAGACCACTCTTCACATTAGAGATGCAGATTCCTAAACCTGGACCCCATTATATCTCATTAAACCATTAATGAAAAAACTAAAAAAAATGTTCCTTGTAGAAATTTTAAGATGATCAAAATTACTCACTGAGGATATCGCGCAATACCTTGAAGAAGTCCTCCATGATGGACAATCTATGCTAGAAGGGTCCCGTGACAATAAGCTATTCAAAATGTTTTGCCCTATTTGAACCCCCCAAAAAACAAGGAGCGCACCCTCCATCTAGAGCAGGGGTGTCAAACTCTTATATCCCAAGGCCCACAACAGCATTGTGGTTGCCCTCAAAGGGCCATTGGAGGGTGGCTAGGTGCATTGGTAGGGCTGTCAGAGCTGTGCAACTGCTTGGGAGTTGCATACCAGCTGTGTCTAAGCTCTCAGGAGCCACATGGTGGGCTAGAGTCGGCCCTCGGACGTTGAGTTTGACACCTGTGATCTAGAGTAAAAAAGATCCAATATCCAAAGGAGAAAAGTCTTCTTTACCATGAGAACTGTGAATCTGTGGATTCGCCACCTCAGGCGCTGGCCCCAGTGGGAACCGATGAGGGCTTCAAGAAAGGCTTAGATAACCACTTACTACTAAATACAATTAAAACTTATGTAGCCACATAGGGGTACATTCACATGGTGTATTGCGGCGCGCCGCAAAACAACTTCATTAGTGCTGTTGAGAGTACGCACTTGTAAGCGTCTACTTTCAACATGGGGCAGCTTTCTGCCTTCTATACACTTCTATTTCTTGCCTGACAGGTCACTTCTTTTTACGGGTGAATGTTACGCGCCGAGAAATACGATCATAAAATCATTGTCATCAGAAAGGCGATGATAATTTCATAGGGCACTCAATGAGTGCTGTATTTGTTAACCGATTTTACTGTATTTGTGGGGCTTACTTTGGTGCAAATATCCACGGAACTAAGCTACGCAAATACGTCATTTGAACATACCTTAAGGGTGTGTTCACACGGTAATGGACAAATACTGGCTTGTTTATCCGACCGGTATTTGTCCGGTTTGTGTGCCGTGCACACGGTCGCGGGGGGGATGGCTTTTCTCCGCGATGAGTCCTCCCCCTTCCCATTGACATGCACATGAGAATGAAGCTGTTCAATATTTTTCAGGCGGCCGGAAAATTCGTGCAGTGGGGACTGCTGCACGGGTTTTCCATAGAAGCCCATTTTGCTCATTTGCGGCCGGTTTTTCAGACGGACTGCAAGACCGCAAACCGTCTGAAAAACAGGTCGAAAACCCGTGCAGTGGGGACATGGCCTAACAGTTCCTGATGCAGTCTGACCGCAATTTTGGGTTCAGGAATGAAATATTCTAAAGTCTTCCTCAGTAGATGAGGAAACAAAACTTAAAAATTCCTTCCACCCCTCCCTTCATTCATATCTTTCCCCCACTTGGAAGAACTTGATGTACATATGTCTTTTTAAACTGTATTAACTACGTAACCTGCAACGATTGGCTGTAACTGGTGGGAAAACCTGTTCCAGATCCCTACAGCGCCTCCATAGGAGAAACTAGACATTACGTAGTTCTCACTCAAAGCAATGGGCTGTCAATGTAATGCAGAGGCGTCTTAACAACATTATGGGCCCTGGGCATAACACTGCAATGGGCCCTGCCCAAATACATGACATAACACCAGGCCATGCCGCTAGTCACCCCCAAACACTAATTGTCAGAGCAAGGAGCCTTTGGTTCCCTTCATCACCTTGCTTTTTTAACTGTTTGCAAATCCTAAAAACACACAGTTAAATTCCTGGGACATACATATAACACCTGGGGCCCCCATACTTGTGGGGCCCCCGGGCACCTGCCTAATGTGCCCAATGGAAAAGATGGCCCTGGTGTAATGCAAGACAGGACAGGTCCTCCAGAGTGAGAGACGCTCTTTGCACCTGCTCTCCACCCTTCTGAAGAAAGATAGAACTAAACAGATAACACCTAAAAGAGTCTTCTAAACCAGGCAACTCAAGCATGAAATTAGATGATTGAACTTTATATTGTATCCTAAATGTAAATGTCGGAGCTGCCAACCCTTTAAGGGGTTGTCCACTGAATACAAGGAAGGACAGTTCCTCCAGATTGAGAGAAGCCCATTGTAGCCACTTTTCATTCTAGCCAAGAGATGAAAGAGTCTTCTAAACCAGGCAACCCGTTTAAAGGGTTGTCAATGTTATGCAAGACATTAAAGGTCTTGCAAACAGTCTTTGCAGCCACTCTTCACCTTGGCCAAGAAAAGAGGACTCTTAACAAATGACTCCGAAAGGGATTTTCTAATCCAGATAATCCCTTTAAGAGGAAATTTGGATGTTTCTGACTATGTAATATATGGAAAGTTCATGCTCCAAAACTTGTGAGGCGAGTGAACTGACCTTCTTGCCCACAGTAGTTTCTGGTATCCCTAAGGCTGGGTTCATACAGAGGTGCGTACACTCCTGCTGTTGGCCCACACATACTTCTAAGCATTCCATCCTAGTTCCATTCAATCTCCCTTTCACTGTAACATTGTAGAACTCAGTGAGTGCACTGGTTTCAACATATTTGCAGGACAATTACGCCCCAAAGTACATGCCGCAAATATGCCATGTAAACACTCCCTTGGCATCCTACCATCAGAACCAGCATCAGGGGTAAATTCTTATAGCTATGGCCGACCAGACGGTGAGATGTTCCCATCCATCACATGGTGGCAAGTATATTTACAGATGCTCTGATCTGTGTCAAAGTTAACAGAAGATGCTTCTCCCGGATGGAGGAGGAGCCCTTAATTTGTTTGACTAAGATCCTTGCTTGACCGATCCCATTTTAGGTCAATGGGACTCCATCAAAATTTGTTGGGATCTGCCTAGAAACAGATCCTTCATAACGGTTCTTCATGAGTCTGTTAAGAATGGAAGTCGTCATTGCGGTTACACCAACTTGGCCATTTTTGATCTTCTGGTAAAAATAAGAACTACTGTTCGATTGGCGGCACCCTTCCATCAGAACCAAGGTCAGGGGTAAATTCTTATAGCTATGGCCGACCAGACGGTGAGATGTTCCCATCCATCACATGGTGGCAAGTATATTTACAGATGCTCTGATCTGTGTCAAAGTTAACAGAAGACGCTTCTCCCGGATGGAAGGAGGAACCCTTAATTTGTTTGACTAAGATCCTTGCTTTATGCTTCACTTGTGCAAATCGGGATATGTCCCCGGACAGTGGCTGCTGACAGACGGACAAGGCCTCTCACTCACCAGACCCACCGTGGAATTTAGTTAGAAGAAAGATATAATAGAAAGGAATAAACCAACCTGGCTCAGCCGCTACCTTCGGGGATTTTTGCCTCCTTGAATCTTCTTTTTAAGCCTTGAGAGTTTTTTCCTTACTTTTCTGTCTAACTTGTCTCCATTTCATTTCCAGTCAGTATTTGGTTAGAATAAGAGATTGGAAGTTGAAGCCTAATTGCTTAACACAATTTGATGCATTTTCAGTGCTGTTTTGCACCAAAATTTGAACGAATTTTTGGGGCCACAAATGTAATAATTTAATGTTCATTTAAAGTCTATAGTGAGTTATGAGATGTCGGACAAGCATAGCATTTTATAGCTTTATTGCAGCTTTTTTGTAGTTTTTGTAGCATTTTGTAGCATTTTTTGAGGTCAGTGACTCTTTATACAGAAAAAAATTTGTTTTTTCTGTTCTTTTGTTTATGTACTTTCCTAAAGAGCTTTAAAATTGTCATAAAAATACATTTAAAACATCACACTAAATAAAAACTGCGCCAAAATGCATGTAAAAAGCACTGGAAATCCTCGAAAGAGAGTGGATGAAGGAGGTCTGAGGGAGTTTTTTGAATCTGTATGAAAACAGCCTTCAAGGTTGCCTGTGAATTTACTAATGATGGCCTGTCCAACGCACAGGCCATCCATATCACATTGGTAGAGGTCATGCTCCAACGGGGTGGAGCACGACCCAAGAACACCAAGATGTCCTGTGTCATGCTCCACCCCCTCCACTAGCCATATCTCAATGTATCAATATAATAATGTATTTTAGTGTAGGGCCTGATCTCTGTATCTTTGTGTCCTAATTGTTGCAATTAATTCTTGATCATTTTTTGCATGGCACACAATCGCACATCACCAAGTTACTCCATTGAGCTCTATATCCTTTCTAATCTGAGATACAGAATTACATTTGATGTAATCTTTAACACTATTTCTTTAGTGTTTGAGTAATGTATTGGAACAAGTCCTGAGGGGGGCGGTGCATGTCAAGGGAACACCAGGCAGTGACTTCCTGTGTCATGCTCCGCCCACTCCACTAGCCATATCCCAATGCATCAATATAATAAAGTATTTCAAAGCAAAGACTGATCTTTATGTCCTATTTATTTTAAGGATAATATAAATAAATAAATCATTGTTGATTTTACAAAAAAACCCTCAAAAATACATGTGAAAAATGTAAAAAGTCCTAAAACCCCCCTTAAAAGTGTGGATGAAGGAGGTCTAAGGGGGTTATCCTATTCTGAGTAAATAAAGTATATAGGGATATTGGGGACTTTACCAATGACGGCCTGTCCTTAGCATAGGCATCAATATCACATTCATATAGTCTCGAGGGTTGGTGGAGAATGTCCCAAGAACCCCTGAGAGAGACTTCCTGTGTCATGCTCCGCCCCCTCCATTAGCCATATCCCAATGCATCAATATAATACGGTATTTTAGTGCATGGGCTGCTCTCTGTATCTTTGCAGCCAATTTATTCTAGTGTTAGTGCAATGAATTTGTGTTGATTTTATTCAGGGCTCAGGATCGCACATCACAAAGTTACTCCATTGAGCTCGGTAGATCCAGAATTAAATTTGAAGTAACCTTTAATACAAATACATTAGTGTATGAGTATTGTATGGGACAGGTCCTGAGGGGGTCGAGCATGACAAAGGAACATCAGACAGGGACTTCTTGTGTCATGCTCCGCCCACTCCACCAGCCATATCCCAATGCATCAATATAATATAGTATTTTAGTACATAGGCCAATCTCTGTATCTTGGCGTCCTATTTATTCCAGGGTTAGTGCAATTAATTTGTGTTGATTTTATTCAGGGCCCTGGATTGCACATCACAAGCTTGGTAGATCCAGAATTAAATTTGAATGAACTTTCAATACAAATAGATTAGTGTAAGAGTATTGAATGTGACAAGTCCTGAGAGGGTGGAGCATGACAATGGAACACCAGACAGGGACTTTCTGTGTCATGCTCCACCCACTCCACCAGCTATATCCCAATGCATCAACATAATACAATGTTTGAAGTAACCTTCAATACAAATGCATTAGTGTATGAGTATTGAATGTGACAAGTCTGGAGGGGCGGAGCATGACAAAGGAATATCAAACAGGGACTTCCTTTGTCATGCTCCGCCCCTCTAATAGCCATATCCCATTATATTAGTATAATGCAATATTTTAGTGCATAGGCCGATACCTCCATATTTTTGCGTCCTATTTATTCCAGGGTTAGTGCAATGAATTTGTGTTGATTTTATTCAGGACCCAGGATCGCACATAACAAGCTTGGTAGATCCAGAATGAAACTTGAAGTAACTTTCAATACAAATACATTAGTGTATGAGTATTGAATGTGACAAGTCCGGAGGGAGTGGAGCATGACACAGGAACACCAGACAGGGACTTCCTGTGTCATGCTCCGCCTACTCCACCAGCCATATCCCAATGCATCAATATAATATAGTGTTTAAGTGCACAGGCCAATCTCTGTATCGTTGTATCCTATTTATTCCAGGATTAGTGCAATGAATTTGTGTTGATTTTATTCAGGGCCCTGGATTGCACATCACAAGTTTGGTAGATCCAGAATAAAATTTAAATTAACCTTCAATACAAATACATTAGTGTATGAGTATTGAATGTGACAAGTCCGGAGGGGGCGAAGCATGACAAAGGAACACCAGACAGGGACTTCCTGTGTCATGCTCCGCCCACTCCACCAGCCATATCCCAATGCATCAATAAAATATAGTATTTTAGTGCATAGGCTGATCTCTCCATATCTTTGCGTCGTATTTATTCCAGGGTTAGTGCAATGAATTTGTATTGATTTTATTCAGGGCTCAGGATCGCACGTCACCAAGTTACTCCATTGAGCTCGGTAGATCCAGAATTAAATTTGAAGTAACCTTTAATACAAATACATTAGTGTATGAGTATTGAATGTGACAAGTCCGTACGGGGCGAAGCATGACAAAGGAACACCAAACAGGGACTTCCTGTGTCATGCTCCGCCCCCTCCACTAACCATATCCCAATGTATTAGTATAATACAATATTTTAGTGCATAGTCCAATCTCTCCATATCTTTGCATCCTATTTATTCCAGGGTTAGTGCAATAAATCCTTGCTGATTTGAGGCAGGTCTCGCGATTGCACGTCTCCGCGTTCCTCCATTTAGTGCGGTCTAAAGCATAATAAATAGTTTAAATTAGGCAGATCATGTCAAGTAGCCGAACAATCAGGGCAGTGTTTAACAAGCCTACGAAGCCATTGTGTTCTGGCGAACAATTAACTTCTATTGACCGGCTGAAGTCATTCACATGGCTGCCATATAAGCGCTCCGGCTCGGCCACTATAGTTAGTGTAGATCATTTGTATCTTGGTTTTTGTTTTCCATAAGGGGAGGATGATGAAATTATAATGGGGTCTTATGCATTTTTTTTCCCTCCCTTCTTCCAGAAGCCGCTACCAGTTAGGAGACAGTATTAACCTAATTCATTAAGAAGTAGCTGCATTATTGTTTGTATAGAGCTTTCAGCCCTATTGATGTCAAACAGCCTGTTAAAATGCATAATGACATGGCATTAGAGACCCCGAGAGCAATTAACAGGCTGCTTAATTAGCAAAAGGAATTAGAATTTGAGTGGCTGATCTTTGCTTAAAGACTTGTAAAAATCAGAAGGAGTTGTCTGTTTATACATTGATCGGCCATTGCGCACCCTGTCCTTTAGGTTATTCTCTCTCCCCCCCGCCCCCCGATAGTATTTCCAACCTGGCAGCGAATAAAGGGCTATTTTTAAGCGCAATAGACAGAGCTCTGCTATTAGTCTCCACTGGGGTCTCGGAATAAGCTTTGTGCGACGTACAATTAATTAAAGGCCGCAAACGATGAAATATTAAAAGGCTGAAATAATAATAATAATAATAATAAATAAAGTCTAAAATATAATTAGCAAAATTATATAATTTGTAAAATAAGATTGGCAGAACGTTGCCCCCCAAAGTTGGAGCCTTTGGAATGAGAAGAACAATAATGGATACAAAGATCAAGTGGAAGATGTAGTAAACCTAGAGGTAAATGTTATCATTGATCTGACTCGTCGGGAGTGGTGAGGGGTCTAGGAGCCGGGAACCCAACAACAAAGTTTCATAGGACATTGTCAACCCATTGCAGAATTAAAGAGATGCTCAAACCCAGGGCCAGGACGATGGGAGAGGCGACTGCTGATAAATGGTCCCAACAAAAAGATGTTGTGGAAGGGTATTGCCATTTGACCAATCCTGGCACAAGGGCATTGTGGAAGTTTTTCTGCATTCTGATGACCAAACTTGGCACATGGACATTGTAGAAGGGTTCTGCATTGTGATGACCAGCCCTGGCACAAGGATGTTGTAGAAGGGTTCTGCATTGTGATGACCAGCCCTGGCACAAGGATGTTGTAGAAGGGTTCTGCATTGTGATGACCAGCCCTGGCACAAGGATGTTGTAGAAGGGTTCTGCATTGTGATGACAAGCCCTGGCACAAGGATGTTGTAGAAGGGTTCTGCATTGTGATGACCAGCCCTGGCACATGAACAGTGTAGAAGGGTTCTGCATTCTGATGAACAGCCTTGGCACATGGATGTTGTAGAACGGTTTTAACACGGATGGCCAGTCGTGGCACATGGAGTGTAATAGGGTTCTGCATTGTGATGACCAGCCCTGGCACAAGGATGTTGTAGAAGGGTTCTGCCAGGGATGACCAGTCCTGACACGTGGACAGTGTAGGAGGGTTCTGCATTCTAATTACCAGTCATCACATGGGCATTGTTGAAGGATTTTGCAACTGATGACCAGTCCTGGCACATGGACATTGGGGGAGGGTTCTACATTCTGATGAACATTCCGGGAACATTGACTTTGTTGAAGGGTTTAGCCACGGATGGCCAGTCCTGGCACATTGACATTGTAGAAGGGTTTTGCCACAGATGGCCAGTCCTGGCACCTGGACAATGTAGGAGGGTTCTGCATTCTGATTACCAGTCATCACATTGGCATTGTTGAAGTATTTTGCAACTGATGACAAGTCCTCGCACATGGACATTGTAGAAGGGTTCTGCCACTGATGACCAGTCCTGGCACATAGAAATTGTGGAAGGGTTCTGCCACTGATAACCATCCCTAGAACATGAACATTGTGGAAGGGTTCTGCCACTGATGACTAGTCCTGGCACATGGACATTGTGGAATGGTTCTGTCACTGATGACCAGTCCGGGCACATGGACATTGTAGAAGGATTCTGCAATTTAATGACAAGTCCTGGCACATGGACATTATAGAAGGGTTCTGCCACTGATAACCGGTCCTGGCCCATGAACATTGTAGAAGGGTTCTGCCAGTGATAACCAGTCTTGGCACATTGACATTGTAGAAGGGTTCTGTCAGTGATGACCAGTCCTGGCACATGGACATTGTAGAAGAGTTCTGCCACTGATGACCAGTCCTGGTAGATGGACATTGTAGAAGGGTTCTGCCACTGATAACCAGTCTTGTCACATTGACATTGTAGAAGAGTTCTGCCACTGATGACCAGTCCTGGTAGATGGACATTGTAGAAGGGTTCTGCCACTGATAACCAGTCTTGGCAGATTGACATTGTAGAAGAGTTCTGCCACTGATGACCAGTCCTGGTAGATGGACATTGTAGAAGGGTTCTGCCACTGATAACCAGTCTTGGCACATTGACATTGTAGAAGAGTTCTGCCACTGATGACCAGTCCTGGTAGATGGACATTGTAGAAGGGTTCTGCCACTGATAACCAGTCTTGGCAGATTGACATTGTAGAAGAGTTCTGTCAGTGATGACCAGTCCTGGTAGATGGACATTGTAGAAGAGTTCTGCCACTGATAACCAGTCTTGGCACATTGACATTGTAGAAGAGTTCTGTCAGTGATGACCAGTCCTGGCACATGGACAGTGTAGGAGGGTTCTGCATTCTGATTACCAGTCCTGGCACATGGACCTTGTAGAAGGCCTCAGCCAGTTAATGACCAGTCCTGGCACAGAACATTGTAGAAGGATTCAGACAATATCTGATCTGTGATTTTATAAACTTGAAAGTTTTACATTGCTTGTGGCATACTAACCCTCCGGCATCATACCGGCTCTGTGCAAGATGCCTAACTGTGTCCCACAGTGTTAAAAGCAAGTCTGGGAGGGCTCTTTAAGGCTTGGCAACAGCGACATAGAATTAAAAACAAAAACTTGATCTGGCTTCATATTAGCATATTGGACTAACGCGTTTTACCCCATAATGTAATCCTGACCTCGGACTAATTTTGGCAGAGTTCTCATATTATTCTTTGGCACCGAGGGCTTTAAATCCATAATGCTGGCAGCCGCGCTTGCCAGGAGTTAATGTATGCTTTCTATATCACATTTGTTTGAAGATTGTGCAGCTACATGGGGTATCCGCTTACCTTCCAGAACCTGCTTTTTTTTAACTTTTAGTAAATTTTCACAATTTTATGTAGAAGTAAAATGTTAATCATTTTCCATCACTGGAGAAAATTGGAAACATGTGGATCAACCCCAGCAGCCCAGCCGGCCAAACTGGGGTCAGAGTGTCCGTCCAGAGTCCAGCAGATCATGAAAGGGGAACGCTCTGCAAGATGTCTGGGGGATTGGCTGAATCATTCCATTGGTGGAAATGCTGCAGATTTGCAAAGGTGAAATCTGCAGCAGGTAGATAGGATTTACAAACACCAGCCACGTGCTGTGGACAGGGGTGTTTATAGGCTAAATCACACACACGGCCAGTTTAAACCATCTCCTGCCCCCCACATTAACATGTAGCCCCACTACACAATGCAGCACAGTCCCTGACCAGACCCCTTTTAACCTTCTTCTTGACCAGGCTCATTTTCATTTTCTTTAGTACAAGTGAGGTTGAACGCTGTAATGCTTTCTCGTGCTCGGTTATTCAATTGATTTTTATTGCCTTTTTTGCGTGTTATTCTAGGCTTTATTTTTATTTACTTTTTTATTATTATTTTAGGAAAAATTGTTAAAAAACCCGGAAAAAAGTTTTTCGGGGACATGGGCAAATGGAGTTTGAGCTGTCAGATTTTTTTTTTAGTGTGTTTTTATTTCAATTACTTTATATGTTTTGCATGTTGTACCCCTAATGAGGTCAGAAAAAGACCTCAGAGTAATTTTTTTTGCTGATTTCCCTTGTAACTAATATATTAGCCACAGTTACAGGGGAAATACAGCCCCCAACATTGATTATAGAGCTGATCTAAATCTAAGAATACCCAGCAGCTTCTGCAGTTACCCAGTTCTAGCAATCACGTGACCACTGGGGTCAGTTGGCTTCCTGCCTATGTCTAGATAGAGCATTCGAGAAGCCAGGGACGGATTCCATCCCTGCCTTCTCCCTGGAGAGCCCGGCTGCTGCTGACAGCCGGCTCTCCCCTTCCACAGCTGCAAAATTAGTCTGCATCTGCAAACTCTGCCTTTTTCAAGAGCAACGGAGACATGTATGAAAGCTGTCTAGCAGTAAGACTGTCCTTTATGCCCACAGCAACCAATAAGAGCTCATAGCAACCAATTAGAGCCCATACTAACCAATTAGAGCTCACTGCAACCAGTTAGAGCTCATAGCAACCAATCAGAGCCCATAGCAACCAATCAGAGCGCATAGCAACCAATCAGAGCTTACAGCGACCAATCAGAGCCCATAGCACCCAATCAGAGCTCACAGAGACCAATCAGAGCCCTGATTGGTTGCTATGAGCTCTGAGTAGTCACTAAATTCTTATACCTCAACAGTTTTCATACTTGAGGCCAACTGCCTGGACATATGGGGCAACATGTATGAACAGGATTACTTAACCACTCTCATAGCCTCCTTGTCACAACCCCAGACATTTATTCAACACCTTCAACTCTCTCCTTCGCCCCCCAGCACCTCCTCCCCCATCTCTCCTATCAGCGGACGATTTTGCAACTCATTTCTTAAATAAGATCAACCTCATCAGAGAAAGCTTCACCCCTCAGTCCCCACTGCCCACCTCTATACCCTTACCATCGCCATCACCCACCCTCGCCCTAACACAGTCCCCAGTGAACACTTCCATAACCTGCTTTCCCACTGTTAGTCATGATAACCTCTCTTTTCTAGTGTCAAAATCCAACCTCACTACCTGTAACCTTGACCCACTGCCATCCTACCTCATCCCAGACCTCAGCACTGTTATTTTCCCAGCCCTCACCCATCTTTTCAATCTATCATTAACCTCTGGCATCTTCCCTTCCTCTCTTAAACACGCGACCATCACACCTATCCTTAAGAAACCATCTCTCGACCCCTCCTCACTGTCCAACTATCGCCCCATCTCACTGCTCCCTTTTGCATCCAAACTCCTCGAGCAGCACGTCTATCTTCAGCTGTCCTCCCACCTCTCCTCCAACTCTCTCCTTGACCCACTCCAATCAGGCTTCCGACCCAACCACTCCACTGAAACTGCCCTAACCAAGGTCACCAACGACCTAGTAACTGCTAAAGCCTCACGCCACTACTCCGTCCTTCTCCTCCTAGACCTGTCCTCTGCCTTTGACACTGTCGACCACGCCATCCTGCTACAAATCCTCTCCTCCCTCAGCATCACGGACCTGACCCTCTCCTGGATCTCTTCATACCTCTCTGAACGGACATTCAGTGTCTCTCACTCCTGCACCACCTCCTCCTCCCACCCGCTCTCTGTTGGTGTCCCTCAGGGGTCAGTCCTGGGCCCACTACTCTTCTCTATCTACACTCTTGGTCTGGGTCAGCTCATAGCCTCGCATGGCTTTAACTACCACCTGTACGCAGACGACACCCAGCTTTATATCTCCGGTCCTGACATTAACTCCCTTCTCTCCCGGATCCCAAAATGCCTATAAACCATTTCCTCCTTCTTCTCCTCCCGTCGCTTAAAACTAAATGTAGATAAAACAGAATTCATCATCTTTCCACCGTCCCTCTCTACCCCTCCACCTGATCTCTCTATCACTGTTAATGGCCACACCCTCTCACCAGCTCCACAAGTCCACTGCCTTGGGATAACCTTTGACTCCTCTTTATCCTTCAAACCACACATCCAAGCCCTCACCTCTGCCTGCCGCCTCCACCTGAAAAATATTTCACGCATCCGCCCATTCCTCAACTCTGACACTACTAAAACGCTAGTCCACGCCCTCGTCATCTCCCGCCTTGACTACTGCAACATCCTTCTCTGTGGCCTCCCAGTTAGCACCCTCGCTCCCCTCCAATCCATCCTTAACTCTGCTGCCCGTCTTATCCACCTCTCTCCTCGCTACTCCTCTGCCTCTCCCCTCTGCCAATCCCTTCACTGGCTTCCCATTGCCCAACGAATTCAGTTCAAATTACTAACCCTGACCTACAAGGCTCTCCATAACCTCTCCCCTCCATACATCTCTGCCCTAATTTCCAGATACCTCCCCTCACGCAATCTCCGCTCCTCACAGGACCTTCTCCTCTGCTCCCCTCTCATCAGCTCCTCACATAACCGTCTCCAAGACTTCTCCCGTGCTTCACCCACACTCTGGAAATCATTAACCCAAAACATCAGACTCTCCCCAACTTTCACCAGTTTCAAAAGCAACCTGAAAACACATCTTTTCAGGATAGCCTACAACCCACTTTAACCCCACCACCACTACACCGGCCCGCAAGCATGTCTGCCCCACACCTTCTGTCTCTCCCCTTCTTCCTTGTAGATTGTAAGCCCTCGCGGGCAGGGTCCTCTTTCCTCTCTGGTTCAGTTACTAGTCATTTTTGTCACCATTGTATTTGTTCAATATTTGTTATGTATGTAATTCCCCTTAAATGTACAGCGCCCTGGAATTAATGGCGCTCTAAAATAAATAATAATAATAATAATAATAATAATAACAGGGCTGCACCAGCTTTCTAGCGTTTTTGAGCCAAAAAAAACCCTAGCCCCGTTTGATAGATGTATAAGCAGTCGTACGCCAAAACTTGGCACATTCTGCACCACACAACACTTTGAATGCTCCAGATTTAGGAACCCAAATACGACACTTTCATACACTAAGAGAAAGTGCTTTAGAACTGGCAGATTCATACATGTCACCCAACAGGTGGTCAGCATCAACATGCACCCTGACTGCGAACAACCAACGTCTCTCAAGGCAATCAGTGCCCAGGGTGGTTACCTGCCTCGCCTGCAGAAATGGCTTTGGCGGCATGCGTATGTTGCAGATTTTTAATTTTGCAAGCATTCATATTCTTTTGCAAATTTTTATGTTGCAAATTTTTGCAGCAAATATCACTGCTGTCACTAAGGACCACATGTATGAAAACTGGCTAGGTCTAAAACTCACCTTGTTGCCCATAGCAACCATTCAGAGCGCCCCTTTCATTTTTCCAGAGCACCAAGAATCATCTCCACTACTGGGACCCAAGAATCAACTCTACTGGTGAGCCCCAAGAATCAACTTCACTGGTGGGCCCAAAAGTCACCTCCATTGGTGAGCCCCAAGAGTCGTCTACTCTGGTGGCCCCAAGATTCAACTCCACTGGTGGCCCCAAGAATCAACTCCACTGGTGGTCCCCAAGAATCAACTCCACTGGTGGCCCCAAGAATCAACTCCATTGGTGGTCCCCAAGAATCATCTCCACTGGTGGGCCCGATAATCAACTCCACTGGTGGCCCCCAAGAATCATCTCCACTGGTGGGACCCAAGAATCACTCCACTGGTGGCCCCCCAAGAATCAACTCCACTGGTGGGCCCAAGAATCAACTCCACTGGTGGGCCCCCAAGAAGCAACTTCAGTGGTGGGGCCAAAGAATAAAATCCACTGGTGGTTCCAAGAATCAACTCTAATGGTGGTTCCAAAAGTCACCTCCTCTGGTGGCCCCAAGAATCAACTCCATTGGTGGTGGTCCCCAAGAATCATCTCCACTGGTGGGCCACATAATCAACTCCACTGGTGGCCCCCAAGAATCACTCCACTGGTGGCCCCAAGAATCAACTCCACTGGTGGTCTACCATAACCTCTGGGTTGAATTGACCACTATGTGATCACCCATAGACCCCTCTGAGATCCTGCTTTACCTCTCTTTGCAGCTGAGAAAAGTGGAAAACACAACCATGATACAGCGCCACACGGAGGCGCCATACAGCAGCACATGGAGAACATAGGGCTTGTAGTTTAGTGTTGGGGTCTTCATAAATGCGGCCACAGTCACGCTAATAAATCTCCCCCAATGTCTGACTGGCTGTGGCGGAAAACTTTTTTTTTTTCTTTTAATTTCCTTACATGTTTCTATTTAACCAAAAATGTGTGTCCTGATGAAAAGGAAGTGTGAGCGAGCCTGCGTGGATGAGATAACGTGATGGCCTCCTCCCACTATATTATAGTCTAGGAGCTGTAATAACCTGTTAGGTGACCGTCTGTTATAGAGATTGTGGCCAGCACACAGTTAATTTGCGCTCTGCCTGGTGATTATGAGGTTAGGATTCATCTCTTGGTCGGGGTAAGAGATGTAATTAATTGAAACTTCAGCCTCGTGAGGACGGATATGTTGATAAAAGGAGAGAAGGATTTATCCTCTGGAAAGACCACATTGACTGTGGCCGGCTATTCACATTTTCATAGTTCATTATCCTTGTGGTTAGAGCACAGGTTAACTCCTGAGAGACATTTCCACCGACACGTTACTTGGACTCACTGGATTAGTACATGGAGATCTTTACATCCCCTGAGGTTGGGCTCTCCAATGTGTGGCTGTCCAGCTATTAGGACACTACAATGACCAGCAAGCCCAGGCATGCAAAGACTGTATCCATGAACAGACCTTCCATTTACTATTACTACAAAAATGTGGGACCATAATGCTTTGTACCAAAAGACCTTTCCTAAGCTCGATAATTACAAAGATTTTAAGGCTGAAAATTGGTATTTGTCCATCCAGCTCAGCCAGTGTCAGATTGGGGTGCCTAAGGCCCACCAGTGGAGTTGACTCTGGAGCCGTCCAAGTGTAGTTGATTCTGGGGATCCACCAGTGGAGTTGATTATTGGGTCCAACAGTGGAGTTAATTCTGGAGACCCACCAGTTGAGTTAATTCTTGGGATCCACCACTGGAGTTGATTCTTGGGGCCTACTAGTGGAGCTGATTCTGGGGACCACCAGTGGAGATGATTCTTGGGGCTCACCAGTGGAGATGATTCTTGGGGTTCACCAGTGGAGATGATTATTGGGGCTCACCAGTGGAGTTGATTCTTGGGGCCACCAGTAGAGTTGATTCTTGGGGCCCACCAGTGGAGCTGTTTCTGGGGGCCACCAGTGGAGATGATTCTTGGGGCCACCAGTAGAGTTGATTCTTGGGGCCCACCAGTGGAACTGATTCTGGGGGCCACCAGTGGAGTTGATTCTTGGGGCTCACCAGTGGAGTTGTTTCTTAGGGCTCACCAGTGCAGATGACTCTTGGGGCTCACCAGTGGAGTTGATTCTTGGGGCCACCAGTAGAGTTGATTCTTGGGGCCCACCAGTGGAGTTGATTCTTGGGGCTCACCAGTGCAGATGATTCTTGGGGCTCACCAGTGGAGTTGATTCTTGGGGCCACCAGTCGAGTTGATTCTTGGGGCACAACTGTGGAGTTTTTTGTGGGGGCCACCTGTGGAGTTTGTTCTTGGGATCCACCTGTGGATTTGATTCTGGGGGCCACCAGTGGAGTTGATTCTTGGGATCCACCAGTGGAGCTGATTCTTGGGTCCCACCAGTGGTTTTGATTCTTGGGGCCACCAATGGAGATTATTATTGGGGCCCACCAGTGGAGTTGATTCTTGGGGCCCACCTGTGGTGTTGATTCTTGGGTCCCACCTGTGGTGTTGATTCTTGCCATCCACCAGTGGAGTTGATTCTTGGGGCCCATCAAGTGGAGTTGATTCTTGGGACCACCAGTGAAGCTGATTCTGTGGCAAACCACTGGAGTTGATATTTGGGGCCATCATTTTAACCCGTTACCAACATAAAATGCCTATTATCCTGCAGTGTTGATTCAGAGGAAGGCCAAGAACTCCATGAGTAGTATTGCACTTTTGATTCCAGTCATGGATAAAGTTAACTCAAAAATCAGCAGCTTCAGAGGCAGCGCTGGATCTGCAAAATGATTCAACACCAATAGCGCCCAATGAACCCCTTTGACTACTATAGTGCCTGTCTAGGTGGCCGTCATTTTAACTCCATACTGAAAATGGACATAGTGGTACATCATACTGTCATAACAGAGTATGCGGCGTCACTTGCAGTAGATACCGGCTGCTTATTACAGCTGACACCCGCCGCTATCAGCAGGGATTGGAGATGGCTTCGATCCCAGCTTTTCAATCATTTAGACACTGTAGTCACGATTAATGAATGAGGAATGATGCTGGACACCCTGTTTTCCCCCTCCCTCCTCTCCTCCTGCAACGAGATCGCAGGGTGCCAAGTGACTGCCATGAGGGCTTCTTTAGATGCCATGTTAGTGCTCTTATTACATCCTGCCATAGTCAGGAAGAAATAGGAACGCCATCTTTGATTACTTTTCTGCATTATCTTTATAATACAGAACTGTGTACAAGTGATCGCGCCTTCTAGTGGTCAAGTACCCTAGAGGGTCTACAAGTATAAGTAAAAAAAAAAAAGTTTTAAAGATAAAAAAAATTAAAATAGTAAAAGTTGTAAACATCCCCTTTGTAGCATTTCACAAATAAAATTATTTTAAAAAATGCAAACGTTACACATAAATGGCATTGCCACATCTGTAAGGGTCCGATCTAACATCATTTATCCCGTACGGTGAACACTGCAGTAGGAATAGGAATTCCCAACGCTAAAACTGCATTTTTTGGGGGTCATTTTATATCCCCCAAAAATTGGAATAAAAATTATCCAAAACTTGCACGTTCTTACTTTTTTAAAAGTGCTAAAACATAACGAAAACTCTACACATTTGGTGTCAGTGGAATCATACCGACCGGCAGGATACAGAAAACATGTCAATTACACCGAACAGTGAACTCCATAGAAATGAAATCCCACAAACATTCCACCCCACATAATATTTTATAGGGTTTTTTCCAGTACATTAAATGATAGGGTTAAAGGCAGCATTAACAACTACATCTTGAAACAAGTAAAAAAAAAAACAAGCCATCATATGACTGTATACAAAAAAAAGTTATGGCTCTTGAAAGATGGGGAGAAAAAAAATGAATGCGCGGAAAAAATAGGCTTGGTCACAAAAGGATTACCGATAAAATAGCGCTGCATGCTGCACTAAATTTCCTGCAATTTTTACAGATTTTTACACCATTCCATCCAGATCCAGTTGAGCTCCGAGCTCCAGTACTGGGGCACCTGATGATGTTACGTGACCCTGCAGCCAATCGGGAGTCTCAGTGGTCATGCACCGTTCCAACAGGAAGAGACTCCTGAGGCTTGTGAGTTTCTGGAGGGTCACATGAACAGTGGGACTGGAGCTCCCCACTAGAACAGAACCTAGGTGATTTTTTTTTCTATTTCAGCCCCTCCCAGTCCCACTTCTTTATTATTATTATTATTTTTTTGCAATTGTTTAATCCCTTTAATTTTAGTCTTTCAAATGTCTAATTAGGAAAGGGTATCATAATATATCCGATGCACCTAAGTTTAGAAACAAAATCCATTAGATACCAACAGGCTTGGACTGGCCCACAGAGGAGCAGGGGGAAACCCACGGAAGGCTCCTGTGACAACTGGGTCCTTGAGCGTGGCAGGATTTGGGGCTTTTTTTAGAGTTAAGGGTAGAGGAAGAGAGACAACAGTAAGGGACATGTTTGGTATGTGCAGTCATGATCAGTAGCTGTAGGATGGGCCCCAAGAATAAACTCTACTGGTGAGCTCCAAAAATCTGCTCCACTGCTGGGCCCCAAGAATCATCTCCACTGGTGGGCCACAAGAATCAACTTCACTACTGGGCCACAATAATCAACTTAACTACTGGGCTCCAAGAATCAACTCAACTGGTGGACTCCAAAAATCAGCTCCACTACTGGGCCCTATTAATCAATTCCACTGGTGGCCCCCAAGAAACAACTCCATTACTGGGCTCCAAGAATCAACTCCATCGGTGGGCCCAAGGAATCAACTCCACTGGTGGCTCCAATAATCAACTCCACTGGTGGCCCCCAAGAATCACCTCCATTACTGGTCTCCAAGAATCACCTCCACTGGTGGGCTCTAAAAATTAACTCCATTGCTGGCCCCCAAGAATCAACTGCACTGGTGGCTACAAAAATCAACTCTACTGGTGGGCCCCCGAATCACCTCCACTGGTGGGCCCCAAGAATCAACTCCACTGATGGACCCCAGGAATCAACTCCACTGTTGGACCCAAAGAATCAACTCCACTGATGAGCCCTAGGTACCCCAGTCTGACACTGGACACTGGCAAGTGCAAAAGCCCTATATACAAAATTGAGCTGGTGTAACTCCAAAAAATACCCAAAAAATACTATTCCATAGAAGACTGTGACCAAAAATGTAATAAGCAATATTCTTGGCGCTTGGGTTCCATTGTGGTTCTACAAAAGGTGGGGACATCTGGATTATTATCTCACTGGTTTAGGTAATCGTTACCTAATTAGTGTAAAGGAACGTAGCCGGCCATAATCATCAGCACCGTGAGTTTAAAAAAAAATAAAATAAAGATAAAAACTTAAAGAGATTAGACAACTTTTGCAAGATATTAGCTGTTCAAAAATGACAAAAATGTCCTTAAGCCTCTCTAAAGAAAGCAGTGACCAAACAGGCCGTCTTTTGTTCGGCTCTAAGACTTGATGGCGAGAGATTGAGAGGTTGCTTTCAGGCTATGTGTGCGGGACCTGAGGTTCCAACTTATCTATCGCCAGCAAAACGAATCAGGTTGGGGTATTAGCAAAAGGATTAAAATCAGAAATTGCTGGTGCAGCAAAGAAATATAGACCACCCACTGGTGTTCTCCAGACAAAAAATACACACACACACGTATATATGTAATATTGCAGTCCCATTCCTCGCTGTCAGGAAAAAAGAATGAAGTAGTAAAAAATTACCACAAATTCAGTGTAAGAAAACAAAAAGTGAAAATAAAAAACATAAAAATTGAGTAAATTGGCATAAATATTATTTCTTTTTAGCTTTATAACTGGGCAAGTTTTTATAAAGTAAACTTAGGGTCCCATAGCAAAATTGGTAATAGGACCTCCCCCTATACCATGGCCATGTTAAAAGTTAGCTCAGAGTATGAAAAGTTTAATGATTATTTTGGCCTCTAGGATATGTACATAGGATGTCACAGTAGTGGGATACTGCACACAATGATGTCATAAGACAGGGCTAATACACACAATAATTTCCCGCTACAGCGTTAATACACACAGTGATGCTACAGTACAGGGATAATGTACATAATACTGTCACAGTAGAGGGATAATGCACACCAGTGGCGTAACTTGAAGCTCCTGGGCCCTGGTGTCAAAAGGGAAATGGGGTCCCCCAAATACTTTGTGCCATTTACAGTACTGGTGTCATCTTATGTCGCAAGAGGGCTTTTGGGGGCTCTGCACCCTCTGTAGCTACACCTCTTATGCACAAGGTGATGTCAGAGTGCAAGGATATTGCACAGGATGACGTCACAGTGCAGTGATAATGTACAGGGTGATGTCACAATACAGGAATGATGCACATAATGATCTTACAGTACAGAGATAATACACACAGTGATGTCACAGAACAAGGATAATGTACACAATGATGTCATAGCACAGGCATAATGCACACAGTGATTTCACAGTACAAGGATATTGTACACAATGACATCATAGCATAGGTATAATGGAAATAGTGATGTCACAGTATAAGGATATTGCAGAGATTGGACACAATGACATCACAGTACAGGGATGATATACATAGTGATATCACAATACAGCGATGATTAACATAATGAAGTCACATTACAGTGATAATGTACAGAGTGATTTCACAATACATGAATTATGCACATAATGATGTCACAGTACAGAGATAATGCACACAGCTATTTCTAAGTACAATGATAATACACAGTGATGTCACAGTACAAGGATAATGTATACAATGACATCATAGCACAGGCATAATGCAAATAGTGATGTCCCAGTATAAGGATATTGCACACAATGACATCACAGTACAGCGATAATATACACAGTGATATCACAATACAGGGATGGTGCACCCAATGATGTCACAGTACAGGGATAATGCACATAGTGATGTCACAATACAAGGATAATGTACATAGTGATGTCACAGTACAGGGATAACATACACAGTGATGTCATAACATAGGAACACTGCATGGTTATGTCACATTGTATTACAGAAGAATTTTTTATCAAATGTTGACTTCAGTAAGGATTTTACCCTTTGAAAAGCAATAGCTAAAATTCATAGTAAATCTATAACAAAAACTGCAAACGTTGGTTGATCCTAAAGATTTCAAACCCTGCTACATGCCCGAAAATCCATGCAAATGATTTCCTGGGGCTAGTTTTGTGCAATCCCATTTGTACACATTGTTGCACATTTGTTGCAGTTTTCGTCCGGTTCACCTTTGTGGTGGCGGCTCCATTCGGGCTCTGTCACACTTCATAGCAACAATAGCATCATATGCATGCATGCAACATACAGACCCCATTATGAGTCAGAGGTCGTCTGAATGCCGTTGGTATCCATCAGGAAGTGCGGCTTCCATCATGGACAGAAGCCGTGATGTAGATGTGAGCAGAGCCTAGAGAGGCTGAATATCTAGCAGTGCAATTGGTATCTACATGAAAGATAATTTATAACAATTCTCATCTTTTCAGAGTCAATGGCTTCAATGTAACCCAATGTATTCATAGAGCACTTGCATGTATATGTATGTGTATACTTGCTTTGTGCCTCATCTGTCTGCCATGTCCTCCATTCAGCCCCATCACTTATTTATCACGCTTCTCCCAAAGCCCTTGCAGGCAAATATTAATATCACTATATTTGCTGCCACAGTCACTTCTTGACAGACAACGGGAAAAATCTTCAATGTTATGATAATGAGGCTGACAGTACTCATTACCCTGCACAATTAAACCTCCACTCCTGCTAATTTAATGTTTATAGACGCGTTTAGCAGTAATCACACTCTGCTCCTGTATCACCGTGCAATAAACTCTGATTGTCTGCAAGCCTCAGCTCGTATCACAGCTGAGCACCAATTTATTTATTTTTATATAGGAACTTCGTTTAGTGATATATTTGTTAGAATTTGTTTTTTTTTGGGATACAGTGCCCCAAACAAAGTCAGAGGATACAATACTGTCCGCCTGCTGCCGTCCCCAGGGGGAGCTCAAGAGCTGATTGTGCACTGCACTCAACATTGAACTCGCTTGTGTCGGAAAGTTATGACTGCAAAATCTTCAGCAAATCTGCAGTAAAGCCCAGCTAGATGGCATGCAGAGTTTGCTGCACATTTGCTGTGGATTTTGCTGCTGTGAAATTTGCAAAGACAAATTCGCCATATACCTAATTTTTAGACTATAAGACGCACTTTTTTCCCCCAAAATTTGGGAGAAAAATGGTGGTACGTCTTAAAGTCCGAAAAATACGGTAGGTGCGTCTTATGGTCGGGTGCATCATAAAGTCCTAAAAATACGGTAGGTGCGTCTTATGGTCCGGTGCGTCTTAAAGTCCGAAAAATACGTTAGGTGCGTCTTATGGTCCGGTGCGTCTTAAAGTCCGAAAAATACGGTAGGTGCGTCTTATGGTCCGGTGCGTCTTAAAGTCAGAAAAATACGATAGGTGCGTCTTATGGTCCATTGCGTCTTAAAGTCCGAAAAATACGTTAAGTGCGTTTTATGGTCCGGTGCGTCTTAAAGTCCGAAAAATACGTTAGGTGCGTCTTATGGTCCGGTGCGTCTTAAAGTCCAAAAAATATGGTAGGTGCGTCTTATAGTCCGGTGCGTGTTAAAGTCCGAAAAATACGTTAGGTGCGTTTTATGGTCCGGTGCGTCTTAAAGTCAGAAAAATACGACAGGTGCGTCTTTTGGTCCGGTGTCTCTTACAGTCCGACAATCACGTTAAGTGCGTTTTATGGTCCGGTGCGTCTTAAAGTCCTAAAAATACGATAGGTGCGTCTTTTGGTCTGGTGCATCTTAAAGTCCGAAAAATATGGTAGATGCATCTTATGGTCTGGTGCATCTTAAAGTCCGAAAAATACGATAGGTGCGTCTTATGGTCCGGTGCGTCTTAAAGTCCTAAAAATACGATAGGTGCGTCTTATGGTCAGGTGCGTCTTAAAGTCCTAAAAATACGATAGGTGCATCTTATGGTCCGGTGCATCTTAAAGTCCGAAACATACGGTAATTAACAAAAAGAAATCTGCAACATGAGAATATTTGAATCACGCGGATAAGGCTCGTTTCACATATCTGTTAGAGGTTCTGTTCGGAACCTTTGTCGCATGTTCCATTGACAATGATGGGAACGCTCAGGAAGCTGCACTATTTTTTCCATCTAAACAACAGACACCATGGCGGAAATCTGACAGACCCACTGTAATCAAAAGGTTCCGTCGGACGCAGTTGTTGTCTGTTCTGATACTGATCCTTTTGTTTCCACAGTGGACTACCACAGTTTTTTTATTCAAAGTACACCAGAAAACTGGCACAGCCCTGTTCATACATGTTCCCCTATGTTTGGCTCAAAGCACGCCAAAAAAATAGTGCAGCCCTGTTCAGACATGTTACCCAATATGTCAACAAAATATGCACGCTCATTGACTCTCCATTGTAACATTACGTGTATAAAACCTACATTTAAGTATCAAGAATGGACAAGCACTAGCAGTTTTTTTGTTTTTTTTTTAAATTGTGCATCCCATGTGCACAGATGGTGCATATTCCCATAGAAAACAATGTGAGACAACAAAAAAGCAGGTATAAAATGTGCATTTTAGGCATCAAAATACACGCTAAAAACCACCCTGTGAACAGAACCCTACAGTTTCTTACAGGTTACACCGAGTTCCATGAATTGATACATAAAATTTGATACCGAAGCCTCAGTCAACAGTTCACGACTCCAGCCAGCGTTCTGCGGGTGTATTCGCCTTGTATTTAGTGCAACGGTGATGACTGCTACATTTGAGAAATAGCTCCTGATTGTCCCTGCTGGCACCTGACTACTAAAACGACACCTAAACACCAGCAGGCAATCCCATCTTGACCTTTGTATGTGCTCTGGCCAGACAGCAACCATGTGAAGTGGGTCATATGGAACAGATTTAGATACAAGCCCATATCATCCTACCAGAGGAATGTAAAGTCCTCGCCGATCCCTTCCGTAAATCTGCATCATGTGTATGAGATAATTCCTGGGGACAGAAGGGATTGCCAGACAATTCAAAGGACAATGTGTCTGGTATCTCAAACTAAACAGACACAACTTTTTTTTTTTTTTCATGGTCCTGGCATCGAGTTGGTTTATACAGTTTTTTCCATGTTGTATTTAAAGTGAAATTCATCCATCTTTTATGGTTTATTTTGGACTTTTTTAAAAACTAATTTCTCGTCTCTAAAGATTTTAATCTGGTGAGGCCACAAGTGGAATATCTGGTACAGCTTTGGGCGCTGGTGTATAAGAAGGACATAGTTGAGCTGGAGCGGGGGGCAGAGGAGGGCGACCAACTCGGTTAGAGAAATGGGTGGATTGCAGGAAGGTTATCAAACTTGGGGGTAGATGGCTTAGGGGCGATTTATTTCCATATACAAATATGTAAATGGACAGTATACAGATCTCTTTACACCTTGGCCTGTCACCATGACAAGTGGGGGATCCTCTACTTGTAGAGCATAGAAGGTTTTATCATCCTCATAGACATTGATTCTTTACTGTTGACACTATGAAGCTTGTGAACACAGGAGGTTGTGATGGTGGAGTCATTGACCAAGTTCAAGCAGGGTTAGGGGGACCAGATTCTGGAGCTTGGAAGTTGATCCGGTGATTTATTCTAATTTATTCTGATTTGGAGTTGGAAAGGAATTTTTCCTCTTGTATGGGGCAATTGACCTTTGCCTTTTTCTGGTCCAAACACTGTAGGGTCATTGTTTGGACTTGATGGACCTGAGTCATTTTTCAACCTTATATACTGTCTTACATATAGTTCCTCTTGGCCTTTATGGACAAGGATATTTAATGGAATATTCAGGGGAGTCCATTTCTTCATGGCAATGGGATTTCCTAATGGCAGTGGACTCTTTAAGAAGGATAATGCTCCTCCATATTATAACAATTGTTTTAGGAATGGAAAGCAAAGGTTTGACAATAGAGTGTGACTTTAGGGCTTAAGTTCCCCAGATTACAATGTTCAAGGAACTGGAATCACACAAAGGGTACAGGTCATGACATACAGGGCTTACAGTGAGATACCACAGGACATCTTCAGAGATCTCGTGGAGTCCAGGCCTTGACCGGTTACAGCATGACAGGGATGTACACAATATTAGGTTTTAATACTATGGCTGATCAGTATACTGCTCATCTGTAATTCTGTAATTAATGATAGGCTTAAAAGATACAATGTTAACCATGGGATTTCTTAAACCATGCTGAAGATGCTTATTTTTAGAATAGGAATGGGCCAATGACTGAAAACCCTGTTCCCATAGTTTTGCTGGAAGTAAAACAAGGATGATCCAAGATGTCAAAGTGGTTGTCCAATGATATAAATGACATGATATGGGGGTCAGGGTGGGCACAAAAAGAAAAAAAACCTGATACTTATCTAGCTGTCCCCTGCTGCTGAGGCTCTGGAGCTCTCTGGTAATCCACTCCGCTTCACTTCCGAGTTCTTGTCCTTCACAGAGGAAAGTCTTGAGCTCTATTCGATTACATTCTTGGGATAAGAACCCGGAAGTAAAGAGGAATGGATTTCCAGGGAGCTCTAGAGTGGCAGCAGGGAAGGACAGGTAGGTATGTGTCAGGTTTTCCTTATTTAGTCATCCTGACCTCTTTAAGGACTTTGCAGAGGCTTGTTTATATGGTAGGCGATCTGTGAAAGAGCCTTCTCTCTATTACATCATATTCCCTAATAGTTTATGTTTTGTGTTAAGGGACCAAAATTTACCAGAGGTTACATGAGACAAATGCATGTCCTGCCATTACTCATACAAACCTACACAGCCCCATCAGAGGAGACAAGAGCAATGACTCCCCAGTGAATGATAAGACTAGATCTAGTAATACACTTATAATCATTTATGATCTGTAGTTCTGGGGCTGGAATATCATCACACAAATTGGATGTCGAATGTCTACGAGAAATTTTGGAATGAAGCCTTGGATCTAGGAAGCCATTGAAATTCACAAGTGGAGACTGGTTTTCAGCAGTCACACCATTGTCAAGCTTGGCTCGTCTATCCTGCAACATCTCCGCTTTCACCAAAACACGTCGTCCATTTAAGTAGAGGAATTGAGGGTTTGTAAGACGTTACAAATAATGGGCCGCGTTCCCTTAAGAGTGACATCCATTAGCAAATGATTAATGTTGTTTATTAGGAAGATAATGGTTATTCCAGTAACTCGTTTATGTCCTCAGGAACGAAGAAAATCCTCTGCGCTCCGTGCAGTATCTCATAACAGTGGCATGCTCTTTGTGTGTGTTTTTTTAAGGCTTCATACTTTGGCACGGCTTCTCAGGACTTTCATAGCTTTTAGGCAAACACTAATATTTTTAGCTAGTTGAACGCCTGCCAGATTTGACAGTGATCATTCCTCATTCTCTCTTAATATTGCTTGCCTTTCACTTTGCATGTGACTTACAGGGGTTGTACAGACTAGAAAAGCATGGCGGCTATCCACCAGTGCCGCACCTATCTACAGGAGGTGTCTGGTACTGCAGCTTATAATCTTCAGGGTAGTCCTTGAGCACCACTTGTTTCTTTCCCATACATCATGGTCCGACCTTTCACCATGTCGCTGTAAATCACAGATAAACAAGTTTCAAAGCAACAGGACTTCAATAATATTGCTATGTTTATTTCAATCCATTAAAATAAATAAGCAACATTTTGGCCACATGGGGCCCTTTATCAAGCCAGATACATGTGTTTGACTTGATAAAGGGCCTCCGTGGCCTAAACATTGCTTGTCCATTTTAATAAATTTTATTAAAGTTCCGGTTTCTTAGATCTTTTATATCTCTAATTTCAATACTTTAAAATGGACAAGCAAAATTTTGGCTACACAGGGCCTTTATCAATATTGATCTAATCTAATTTATGAAATTAGAGATATAGAAGATGCAAGGCATCAGCACTTTATACCATTTCTTTGATTACTTCAGTTAATTAAAACAACCAAGCAATGTTTAAGCCACACAGGGCCTTTATCAAGCCAAAGAAGTTTGTTTGGTTTGATAAAGGCCCTCCGTGGCTTAAACATTGCTTGTCCATTTTAATGAACTGAAATAAACATGTAGATTTGACTAAAGTCCTAGTTCCTTGGATTTTCTGTTTCTCTTATTTCAATCCTTTAAAATAGACAAGCAATGTTTCGGCTACACAGGGCATTTGTCAATTCAAATAAATTTCTTTAGCTTGATAAAGGCCCTATATGGCCTAAACATTGCTTGACCATTTTAATGATTTAAAATAAAAATGAAAATTGTATTTATGTCCCGGCGCCTTGGATATTCTACAGCTCTAATTTCATTGAATCCTTTAAAATGGACAAGCAACGTTTTGGCTACACAGGGCCTTTATCAAACTAAGCAAATGTCTTCGAAATTAACATGTAAGTTTTGGTGAAGTCCTGGTGTATGGGATCTTCTGTATTTGATATTGCCCCTTAGCTTTATTGAAATTAATGGTGGCTGAGCTATAATATTTCATAAAATCTATGAACAGGTGTGAAGATGTTTTTTGCAAAATCATAACTGAATTCATATTAATTACTATCTGTTTGTGAATTGCTTTGTTGGACAGTGGTTGGTTTATTTGGGCTTTGTATCTGATGCCAGCATGGTCCTGTGGCGGTAGTCAATCAGATCTCTATATCAAACCATTCCAGACCTTTCTAGCTTCATCCCAGGATGGAGCCATTGATCATAGAACCTCAAGGTAGTAATGTCGACTCTTCTGCCACCCTAATTATTCCAATCGTTAACTTGGTCCATTTTAGCTCCTGGGATTGATATGAATGATGCTTCAATGAAGGTCTTGTCTTCTGTTTTGAGTCTCGAGGCATTTGAATAATCTTCCATTGATTTTATAGATTCTCTTCATCCATCTTGTTTCCAGTCATCCCTTTCCTATGGCACCAAATGATATGTCTTTAACACTCTCCAATTAACTGGTTGTTGCCAATGATCCTAGAGCTTGATGGCAGTAATGTCGACCACTATGCCACCCTGATTGTTCCAATAGGTACCGTGGTGCTTTTCAAGTCCTGGAGTCCATATGAATGATGATTCACAAAATATCTTGTCCTCTGTTTGGAATTTAAATAACATATCCATGATTTTATCACTTATTTCTATCCACTTAAATTTTTGTTTACTCCTTTCTATGGCGCCCAATAAAATTACTTTAACACTCTTCAATAAGCTGGTTGGAGCCAAAGACTCTAGAGCATCATGGCAGTAATGTTGACCACTATGCAACCTTGATACATTACCTTGGTCCATTTCAACTCCTGGAGCCCATATGAATGATGTGTCCCAGAAAATCTTGTCTTCAGTTTTGAGTCTCTAGGTATTTGAATAAGACATCCATGGATTTATCGATTGCCTCCATCCACTTTATTTTCAATCAACTCCTTGGTACGGCGCCCAATAAAATTGCTTTAACACTTTCCAGTAAGGTGGTAGGAGCCAATGACCCCATTGCGTCATTGCATTAGTGTTGACCACTTCAATCGACTCTTTGGTACGGCGCCCAATAAAATTGTTTTAACACTCTCCAATAAGGTGGTTGGAGCCAATGACCCCATTGCGTCATAGCATTAGTGTTGACCACTGTACCATATCTCCATTCACTTTATTTTTAGTATACTCCTTTGTATGGCGCCCGATAAAACTTCTTTAACACTCTACATTTAGATGGTTTTAGCCAATTACCCTATATCTTCACAGCAGTAATGTTGACCACTGTGCCACCGTGATTGTAGCAATAGTTATCTTGGTCCATTCCAATCCCTGGAGTCCATATGAAGGATACTTCACAGAAGGTCTTGTCTTCTCTCTGTCTTGAGTCTCTAGGCATTTGAAAATGTTATCCATAATTTTATCGATTATCTCCATCCACTTTATTTTCAATTCACTCCTTAGTTGGTGCCCAGTAAAATTCTTTTAACATTCTGAAATAATGTGGTTGTAGCCAATGATACCATAGCGTCATAGCATTAGTGTTGACCACTATACCATATCTCCATTCACTTTATTTCTAGTATAGTCCTTTGCATGGCACCCAATAAAACTTCTTCAACACTCTACATTTAGATAGTTGGAGCCAATGAGCCCAGAACGTCATAGCATTAGTGTGGACCATTGTACCACCCTGGTAGTTACCCTGGTCCATTTCAAGCTCTGGAGTCTGTATGAATGATACCTTACAGAAAGTCTTGTCTACTGCTTTGAGACTCCACACGTCTCATTAACATGTACATGATTCACCTTGTTTCCATCCACCTTCTTCCTATGGTGCCTCATGCCATTTCTTTAACACTGCCCAATTAGCTGATGGTCTAATTATATGATGTTTACGGTTTTACTGTGTATTATGTTGTGTACTTTCCCTGCACATTACCAGACACATCCCACAGTTTCTCATTGGGTTATGATTAATGCGCTCACTACAGAGCAGTCACCGAGAGCCTCGTCACAACCAGCGCCGTCTCTACAATAATTCACGCCGTGAATTATACTTATTTATTAAGTATTTGTCCCCATTAGTAAAACAAATGGTAAATGTATCACACATCATCACCCGCGCTTGTTAAATATTTTATCAGCCATAATGGAATTTGTCAAATCAGTGTAATTGTACAATATGTCAGCTAGAAGATATCAGGATCAGACACAAGCCGACCAAGCATGAGCGCAAGCTGATTCAGGAAGATCATTTAGACTAAGACAATTATTCCATGATGAAAGGAAAATATAATGCAAATGGTAATCTTACCTAAACATGCTATGTATGCATATACTCTCTCTCTCCCCTCTCTCTCTCTCCTCTCTCTCTCTTTCTCCTCTCTCTCTCTCTCTCTCTCTCTCTTTCTCTCCTCTCTATATATATATATATTATATATATGTATGTATGTATGTATGTATCTACATATAGAAGATATTCAAATAGGTCAAGTAGGGCCAAATAAAGGATGGCAAATGAATAAAAAAAATATATATAAATAATAAGAAGAAAATAAGAAAGATAAAAAGATGATGATGATAATAATAATAACAACAACAATAATAATAATAATAAAAAAATAATAATAATAAAATAATATTCATTATTATTATTTTATGACATTATTATTATTGTTAAAAAACATTGTTATCAAAATCATAAAACAATAATAAAATAATAATAATAATAATAATTGTTATTATTATTATTTTTCTTGTTATTATTATTATTATTATTATTTTATGACATTATTATTGTTAAAACATTGTTATTAAAATAATAAAATAATAATAATTATTATTTTATATTATTATTATTATTACTAGTAATAATAATGCAATAAAATAATAATAATAATAATAATAATAATAATAATAATAATAATAATAGGAAGAGGAAGAAGAAGAAGAAGAAAGATAAGATGATGATGATGATAACAATAATAATAAATATGAAATAATAATAATAAAATACGAAATAATAATAATGGTAATAAAAATAATATAACTCAATACACTCGACATAGTTATTTTTTAACTAAGTTGCTATGATTTCATTAAGACATGGGGTTTACAGGGATTCGTGTATTATCAGGAAATGTTGTGATCATGCTGTATTATGTATCTAACAAAAAAAATGTAGTTATTGAAGGTTAAAGGAGGTCATAGATGTTAGATATTTGGTAGCAGATCTTCATAGCAAGAATCATGGGTCCACTGTTACGGGTCAAGGTTTCGACACCCAGAACTAAAGGATCTGGGTCTTCATGCCACCCCAATCGCCCTTGGGACAAACCTAACCTGAAGAGGGCAGCCCTTGTTTTGTCACCCAGTAGCAAAAGGGATTGGACTAGTTAGAGTTAGGTCTCCCCTTTCCAGGGTCCCATGGGAGCCATATGGCCTTTATGGCACGTAAGACCTTGAGTCTCATCAATTTTCTTGATAGTTGCTGAAAATTTATTAAATATTTTTAATTTAACCTACCCTGAAGGGAGGACCCTTGGTTTTGCCATGAGGATAGGACCGGTTAGGTTTGGGCCCGCTCTAACTCTCTCCATGGGAGCCTTATGGTTTTTATGGTATGCAAGCCTTTGAGTCTTAATAATTTTCTTGTAAACTGCTGAAAATTTAACTAATTTATTTTTTTAAATTTACCCTACGCTAAAGGGGGGGTAGGGGGGGCTGTGGTTTTGTGACCCAAAAACCCAAGGGTTAGGAAAAGCTAGAGCTGGGAACCCCTCTACTAGGGTCCCATAATACCCTTATGGCCTTAATGATATGTAAGTCTCTGTATCTTACAGCAGCCTATGCTGCAGTGTACACTTCAGTGTATCCTTCAGGCCTCTGTGAACGATGATGATAAAAATAAATCTTAACTTTTTTTCTTTTTTTTTGGCCTGACCTCAGATTTTTATCTAAAATAGCCTTCTGTGAAAATATATAAATAAACGTGCCCCTTATTAAATGTTCACATTATAGGCCAACATAAACTAAAAACTAGACAACCCTCCCCCCCCCCCCCCCTCCATCCTCTTCTTTTCCTATCAAGAAAATGTGTGAGACTACATAGACAGTGAGGTCATTGATATCCACTATTGTTTCCTTATATGTTAACTCGTTACAGAAAAAAAGTACAATTTCTCTGTCGTTTTCCCTGCTGGTCATCACGGTTACATCTGTACCAATGACTAATCAGTCATTACATCCTGGGCGTTGCGTTTGTGTACATGTATGGGGGGCACCATGGTGTCTCAGTGGTTAGCATGGGGTTTCAAGGTGGCTCAGTGGATAGCATAGTGTAGCACAATAGCTCAGTGGTTCGCACAGTGTGGCATGTTGGCTCAATGGTTAGCACAGTTTTACATGTTGGCTCAGTGGTTAGCACAGTGCAGCCCAATGGCTCTATGGTTAGCACAATGTAACACAGTGGTGCAGTGGTTAGTATAATGCAACATAATGGCTTAGTGGTTAGCACAGTGTAGCACGGTGGTTCAGTGGTTAGCATAATGTAGCACAGTGGCTCAGGAGTTAGCATAGTGCAACACAATGGCTTAGTGGTTAGCACGGTGTAGCAAGTCGCCTCAGTGGTTAGCACAGTATAACACATGGCTCATTGATTATCACAGCTTAGCATGGTTCCTCAGTGGTTAGCACAGTGAAGCACAGTGGCTCAGTGGTTAGCTCAGTACAGCACAGTGGCTCAGTGGTTAGCACAGTGCAGCACGGTGGCTCAGTGGTTAGCACAGTGAAGCACAGTGGCTCAGTGGTTAGCACAGTGACAATCATCTGTTATTGGGCCCCCATTCTCATGCTGGCTCCTTCTTTTAAAGAGGTGTTCTGACCACAATGATTAGCAATAAAAAAGTATGGAAAGGTAACTGAAGACTATTACCAAATAGATTGCTGTTGTGATTTTGCTGTGTTTAAGTGCTACAGGAAATAGAGGAGATTTTATCTGCTGCTTGTGAACACAAGTTTCTCTAGGTTACCACCTATCTTTCGCTGCTCTCATTGCTCCAAACAGCCCCTTTCCGACCATAGTGACGTCACTCCTGCTGTGTCTTATCAGCAGCACAGGAGCTTGTTTATCTACGTTAATGCAAACTTTAACCCTTTAGAGCTCTGCAGCCTCCTGACTTACTGCTTGCATCCTTCTGTTGTCAATGTCCCACTCATAGGCTCAGCTAGGAATAGTAGAGCTGAAATGTCACTCACTGCTGTAGAACGGCTTGTAGCTTGAACAGGAAGAGGGAGCCTAAAGCTGTAGAACCACCCACAACCTGAACAGGAAGTGGGAGTTTGAAGCTGAGAACCGTCCACAGCCTGAATGGGAAGTGGGAGCCTTAAGCTGTTAAACCACCCACAGCCTGAACAGAAGGTGGGAGCCTGAAACCGGCTGTGAACAGCAGACCCTGTATAACAACATGGTAAGAACACCCCTTTAAGGCTTGTCTATTCCCATTAGCCATCAAGCTCCTAGTGCACCTGTTATCTCAGGACCCCTGTAGTCATGATGACCCCTATATAAAGGTATTAAAAAAAAATAGTACCACACTTCTCAGACTGTTCATGCTTTCATGTAAGAGCATGGCATTCTTTTACTTCAAATTATTCTTCCAAATTTTTTTATTCACTTGGATGATTTTAGTTTGCTCATTACAGCATTTCAGTGACCATACAAAGTGAAAAAAGGTTCCAATATTGCAAAATCCTTTGGCTGTAAATTGACACGGTGTGAAGAACACAGCGGGTGGTGGCGGTGCCGGAACATTGTGTCAGGACATGTTGCCTCAGCATTGAATACCCAACTGTGGATGAGGTGCACCTGCAGGACACAACAGCCCGTGCTATTACAACTGGGTGACAAAGAACAACAGACATCTGGTGCAGACGCCATAGGAAGGACCACGGCCTACGCTGCTGCAGAACGTATGTCAGGGAAGGCAGTCAGTCCATAGACATTATCTTAAAGATGTCTATATGCATTCAGTGTCAGCCTGGGGTGTCTGAAGCCCAACAGTGGAGTTGATTCCTGGAGCCCAGCAGTAGAGTTAATTCTTTGGGCCATCAGTGGTGATTCTTGGGGCCACCAGTGGGGTTGCTTCTTGAGGCCACCAGTAGAGTAGATTCTTGGTCTACCAGTGGAGTTGATTTCTGTAGCCCACCAGTTGAGTTGATTCCTGGGGCCCACCAGGGAGTTGATTCTTGAGGCCCACCAGTGGTGTTAGATTTTTTGGAGGCCCACCAGTGGAGTTGATTCTTTGGCCCACCAGTGAGTTGATTCTTGAGGCCCACCAGATGGAAATGATTCTTGAGGCCCACCAGTAGAGTTGATTCTTGAGGCCCACCAGTGGTTGATTCTTGGGGCCACCAGTGGAGGTGGTCTTTGGGGCCCACCAGTGTAGTTGATTATTGGGGCCACACAGTGGAGTTGGTTCTTGGGGCCCACCAGTGGAGCTGATTATTGGGGCCAACCAGTGGAGTTGATTCTCCCATGGAGGTTGCTTGGCCACCGTGGAGTTGTTCTTGGGGCCCACCAGTGGAGTTGATTCTGGGGGCCACCAGTAGAGTTGATTCTTGGGCCCACCAGTGGAGTTGATTCTTGGGGCCCACCAGTGGAGTTGGTTCTTGGGGCCCACCAGTGGAGTGATTCTTGGGGCCCACTATGGGAAGGGTTTTCTTGAGGCCACCAGTGGAGTTGATTCTTGGGCCCACCAGTTGGAGTTGATTTCTTACCCCACCAGTGAGTTGATTCTTGGGGCCACGTGGTGATGTCTGGGGCCCACCAGTGGAGTGTTCTTGGGGCCCACCAGTGGAGTTGATTCTTGGGCCCACCAGTGGAATTGGTTCTTGAGGCCCACCAGTGGAGTTGATTCTTGGGGCCACCAGTGGAGTTGGTTCTTGGGGCCACCAGTGGAGTTGATTCTTGGGGCCACCAGTGGAGTTGGTTCTTGGGGCCCACCAGTGGAGATGATTCTTGGGGCCACCAGTGGAGTTGGTTTTTGGGGACCACCAGTGGACGTGATTCTAGGGGCCACCAGTGGAGATGTTCTTGGGGCCACAGTGGAGTTGGTTCTTGGGGCCCCCAGCTACCAGGAGTTGATTCTTGGGGCCACCAGTGGAGTTGGTTCTTGGGGCCACCAGTGGAGTTGGTTCTTGGGGCCCACCAGTGGAGTTGATTCTTGGGGCCCACCAGTGGAGGTGATTTTTTATACCCCCCCATGGGAGTTGATTCTTGGCCCACCGGTGGAGTTGCTTTTTGTAGCCAACCAGTGGAGTTGATTTCTGTAACCCACCGGTGGAGTTGCTTTCTGTAGTCCACCAGTAGAGTTGATCCTTGGAGTCCATCAGTGGAGTTGATTCTTGGGGCCCACCAGCGTGTTGGTGCCAGGTTTCACGCATGTCGCCCTAGGTGTCTTATCATATGAACTGGTATAGAAAGGTCCAGTGAAAAGTGACGCAGATAAAAGTTTTGGTCTTGTCAGACAAACTCATTATTTTTCCCACAAATGCTTTAGAAATATGTTGGATTTGATACACGTCATTATTTTCGTCTTAACCTACAACAGAAAAATTTTGGTTCGGAACACCCTGACCGTAATCCTAAATTGTGGGATATTCTTACTGAGGATACTGTAGGATAGTCAGTTACGCAATAAAAACCAATGCAAATTGTTAACCCCAATTCAGGGTTGATTTTTTTTTTGCATCAGAATTCAATTTGGGATTAGAATTGGGTCGAATTTGACATCAATCATGGACATAATATTCTGCAATTTGTCACCATTAAAAATAAATCAGACAAAAGATGATTAAGATGCATTACACTTCAGTTGTACTGTTCCTATCTCCCGGTCGGGATCTGGCAGACACGGTAGACGGAGGGATGGATACAACGCTTTTTGTCTTGGTTCTATATATAGGAATTTTTTTTCGTTCCCACAAAGATAACACAATAGAGATCTCGGCATCTCGCAATCTCTCAGTGACTGAAATGTCCTTCCCAGCAAGCAGTTCAGTGATCTGTGTTTTATATAGCACATGATAAATGGGATAAGTACATCTATCATGAAATGAATGACAGAGAACCCAGCCAGCGATCCTTGAAAGAAGCGAAAATACCTCTCAGCTCACTCATCTGTGTCTGTGCACAGAGCCGAACGCCTTTCCATCAGCTTCTTAAAAAGTTAGGGACAAAACTTTCACGTTAACTATAAAGCACCACAAAAAGGACGACATTTTTGATAGGATTATACTGGATTTAGATATTCACAAAATTTTAAAATATTATATTGTTACATAGACTTTCAAACAGATTTATATGTGTTCCCTAAAATTAATTTAGAGTTAACTCACAAGGTTCAAGAAGACTAATGCAAACTCTTTACCCTAGTGTCGGATGGATGCTTGGAGCCCAGCAGAGGAGTTGATTCTTTTGGGGGCCCCCAGTGGAGTTTATTCCCGGGGCATATGGATTGGTTTCTTGCAGTCACCAGTAGTTTATTCTTATGGCCACCCCTAAACAATTATTGTAGTCCCCACTGAAGGTAATCCCTTGGGGGGCCCATCATTAGCGTTTTTATTTTGGGTCCAACCAGGGGGAGTTGGTTCTTGGGGCCCCTAGTGGAATTTTTATTTTGGAGCCCACTATGGTTGATTCTTGGGGCCCACCCGGGATTGATTTTTGGAACCCACAGAGGATCTGTTTTTTGGGGCCCAAAAAGGGGATGATTTTTGGGGCCCCCATTTGGGGCTGATCTTGGGCCCCCAGTGGGGGTTGATTCTTGGGGAACCATGGAGTTGATTCTTAGGGAATTTGGGAAGATGTTTGGGCCCCCAGTGGGCTGATTCTTGGGGCCCCCAGTGGATTGATTCTTGGGGCCACCAGGAGATATTCTTGGGACCACCAGTGCAGTTGTTCTTTGGGCCACCAGTGGAAAAATTATTGTAGTCCCCCAGTGGCTGATCCTTGGGGGCCTATCATTAGCGTTGATTCTTGGGTTCCCAACCATTAGTTGGCTTGGGACCCCCTATGGAGTTTTATTCTTGGAGCCCATACTGGTCTATCTTGGGGGGCCCCCCAGAGGGTTTATTTTTGGAACCCACTAGGGGGCTGTTCTTGGGGCCACCCGTGGGGTTGATTCTTAGCCCACAGGGAGATTTCTTGGGCCCCAGTGGGGTTTATTCTTGGGCAAGTGGAGTTGATGCTTGGGGCCACCAGTGGAGATGATTCTTGGGGCCACCAGTGGAGTTGATTCTTGGGGCCACCACTGGAGATTATTCTTGGGGACCACCAGTGCAGTTGATTCTTAGGGCCCACCAGTGGAACTAATTATTGTAGTCCACCAGTGGACTTGATCCTTGGGGCCTATCATTAGCGTTGATTCTTGGGTCCAACCAGGAGAGTTGGTTCTTGGGACCCACTAGTGGAGTTGATTCTTGGAGCCCACTAGCATATCTAATTCTTGGGGCCCACCAGAGGAGTTGATTCTTGGAACCCACTAGAAGAGATAATTCTTGGTGCCCACCAGAGGAGTTGATTCTTGGAACCCACTAGAAGAGATAATTCTTGGTGCCCACCAGAGGAGTTGATTCTTGGGGCCACCAGTGGAGTTGATTCTTAAGGTCTCCTAGTGGAGTTGATTATTGGAGCCCATTCTCCAACTTCTGTACATGACATTTGCTTTCTGACCTTCCTTCTTATTTTAATTTTAAAGAGTTGCCCAACTTTAGACACAATGAGGTTTATGTATGAAAACTATCTCAGTCTAAAACTTTCTTTGTTGCCCATAGCAACCAATTAGAGCTCTCCTTTCATTTCATACAGTGCTGTGAAAAAAGGAAATGGGAGCTCTGATTGGTTGCTCTGGGCATCAACGAAAGTCTTAGACCATGACAGTTTTCATACATGAGGCCCTATGAACAGATGGATCAGACCTTGGTTGTGTCAATGAACTGTTTGGAGTTGTGTAGCTATACCTGGAGTCAAATGGAAAAACCCATATCCCCATGGACAAATGACAAACTCGGTTCTGCTACATCTCTAGTAAAACATAAAGCACTAGTTGATCTGAAGGTTTTCTTCCGGATACTCGCTGTTTTCCAGTTTAGCTATGTACTTGGTCGTGCATTTGATGAGCTACGCTCTCGGGATCACATTTTGCGGACATTACCCCATGCAGGATGTTACACAATTACTAAGGCAGATATTATTTCAGATAACGCTTATCTGCCGCTGTATTGATTACCTCTAGGAAGGAGCACCATATGTTCCTGTGCGTCTAATACATGGTCTTCCTGTAGAAGAAGCGTCCACACCAGTACAAGCGAGCCTCCCACCCTACATCCTTTTGTCATGGATAATTTTGTCCTCTAGAATTCCCTCGTTCTACTTGATTTTATTTCCTTTGGAAACGAAGAAATGTGAACTTATCAGGTATCTTTCCTCATCCAATTTCATCATCCCAAGAAAAGTCACAACACCATCCACTTCAATTCAGTCCATCTTTGCAGCATGACGTGCACAGATAGGTTTCAGCTGGGATTGATTTCTGGAGACGACCGTAAATTTAATTAAAAGAAATCTGTCTCTTATCATGAGTTAAGATTTTCTCTATCTTGGAGGAAAAAAAAAAGAATAAAGGTGAGTAGTTCACTGAGGTGAGCGCAGCATCTCGAGTCGAGGCTGGACCGTCACTGACCAGGAGGTGGACGTCATCTCCGTGATGTTTTTGTGTCTTTTTTTTTTTAATTCATTTCAATTTTCAATTTTTTAATGTGATAACCTCTAAAAATACTGAGAAAAAAATAAACATCCCTTTTCTTTCCAAAGACCCAGTGGGTCAAAAGCAAATTGAGGATTTGTTACATCTAACAGAGGGCGCTTGAGCTTCTCAGCTCCTTTCCCATAACGCCTTGTGATATGCAGATGCTTTGTGGAGTGCAAAAGGCCGTTTCGAATCTCCACACGCCTATATAAGCGCTCTCCCTAAGAAGAGATCTTCCCTTTCTGAGCCACTCATTGCCTCCCACTCAGCCAATCGCTCTGCTCTGTACTGACGAGGGGCAAGACCCCGAAATGGCTGTCTACAGATGGGTGATGCTGGCTTGGCTTAACATCCCTTTTGCTTTCCAAAGACCCAGTGGATCAAAAGCGAATTGAGGATTTGTTACATCCAGCAGAGGGCGCTTGAGCTTCTCAGCTTCTTTCCCATAATGCCTTGTGACAAAAAAAATAGCACATTGCTTTGTTGCATTTGAGGAAAATAGAAAAACACCCAGTTGTCAGACTACAAAGGATTTTGCAATCTTCTATAAATCTTGAAGGAGAAAGAGGTCCTTCACCTTCTGGTTCTATGTGTTCCCTGTCAAACTGGAAAGAGTAGTGATTAGCTAAGGGGTATAAAGACACCACTAATGGCACCAATAATAGTCCTGCCTCTGTTGCGTCCACCAATGGGCGCACAGGTTTGCTGACATTTCTTGCGGCCATTGGTGGAGGCAGCTGAGACTGGGCTACCGGTCACAACACTGCAATGACATGGCCGCACCTTGTATTTCTAGCCAAATGGGGAAGATATGGTCTATATTAGGGTGTGTTCACATGTTGGATTTTCCCAGCGTGGAAAATCTGATGTAGAAACATGGCGGAATCCTTATCTAAAAATCTGAATCTTGGACTGTAAAATGTAGCAGTGGAATTTGCAGCTTTTCTTGGGGTCAGTTGTCCAATGCAAGATCTGAGCAGATTCTATGTCAAAGAAGGGACATATCACAACTATGTCCAATCTCAAACCATAGGATTGTAATCTGATTTGGATGCTAATTCCGATGCAGCATCCAAACCCTTTGAAACCTGCTCTGTCCCAGCGCCGGTGCTGCTCCTGGTGCTCACCACCGATCACATCACATATATTGGTCACGTGACTCTGCAGCCAATCACTGTCCTCAGTTGTCTATTCTTGTATGAACAACATGTGGCCTCTGAGGCCAGTGATAAGTATCGGACTGGGGCACCTGGTGCCCACCAGTGAAGTTGACTCCTGGGGCCCACCAGTGGAGCTGATTATTGGGGCCACCAGTGGAGTTAAATCCTAGGGCCCACCAATGGAGTTGATTATTGAGGCCCAGCATTGGAGTTGTTTCATGGGGCCCACCAGTGGAGTTGATACTTGGGGCCCTCCAGTGGAGTTGATTCTTGGGATCCACCGGTGGAGTTGATTCTTAAGGCCCACCAGTGGAGTTGATTCTTGGGGCCACCAGTGGAGTTGATTCTTGGGGCCACCAGTGGAGTTGATTCTTGGGGCCCTCCACCAGTGGAGCTTATGCTTGGAGCCCACCAGTGGAGTTGATTCTTGGGCCCACCAGTGGAGTTGATTCTTAAGGCCCACCAGTGGAGTTGATTCTTTTAAAGGCCACCACTGGAGTTGATTCTTGGGGCCCTCCACCAGTGGAGCGTATGCTTGGAGCCCACCAGTGGAGTTGATTCTTGGGCCCACCAGTGGAGTTGTTTCTTGGGGCCCACCAATGGAGTTGATTCTTGGGGCCACCAGTGGAGTTGATTCTTGGGGCTCTCCAGTGGAGTTGATTCTTGGGGCCCCAACAGTGGAGTTGATTCTTGGGGCCCACCAGGGGTTGATTCTTGGGGCCCACCAGTGGAGTTGATTCTTGGGGCCCTCCAGTGGAGGTGATTCTGGGGTCCACCAGTGGAGTTGAATCTTAGGACCACCAGTGGAGTTGATTCTTAGGACCACCAGTGGAGTTGATTCTTAGGGCCACCAGTGGAGTTGACACTTGGGGCCCACCAGTGGAGCTTATGCTTGGAGCCCACCAGTGGAGTTGATTCTTAAGGCCCACCAGTGGAGTTGATTCTTAAGGCCCACCAGTGGAGTTGATTCTTGGGGCCAACAGTGGAGTTGATTCTTGGGGCCCAACAATGGAGTTGAATCTTGGGGCTAATTCTACAGCTACTGTACATGACTGCAAATACCTCTTGTTTTCTGCCTCTCTTTTGCTGCTTTTCTCCTTAAAAAACAGCACCAACACCCTAATACTCAGGGGCTCTTTGGGGGTTTCCCCTGTTCCCCTCTAGGCCATTCCAAGACTATCAGTGTTATACTGCACAGCCACATTACTGATGAAGGTTCCGTCCTTACAAGAGAGCAATGTGCCCAGCAATGGGTCTCAGAGTTGAGGTTTTGTTTGCCTATTTTTAACCCCTCCTGAACAGCAGACCACCAGCCGCAGCGGGAGGTGGGGGGCGGCTTTTCTCCGCGATGAGCGGAGAAAAGCCCTTCCCCTTCACATTCACAAGCACAGGTTTCATCCGAAAACCGGACGGAAGATTGTGCTTGTTGAATGTTTTGCGAGCGGCCCGTGGGCAGAAAAATGGAAAACCATTGTGCTAATTTTTGGCCGTTTTTTCAGGCGGTCTGCAAAACCGCAAACCGGCTGAAAAAACGGCCGGAAACCCTTGCCGTGGGGACATGCCCTAAGTAAACCAAGAGCATGCCACGTTTTGAAAAATCCGCTACAGTCCTAAAAACTGCATCAAAACAATAGAAAACTGCTAAAAAGAAAAATGCATCATTGGCAGAGCATTTGATATTTCACGTTAGGCTTATAATGCAAAGGAAACAAAAAAAGAAAGAAATATATATATATATATATATATATATATATATATATATATATATATATATATATTATATATATATATATATATATTATATATACAGGAAAAACTGCCATAAAAAGCGACGTTTTTTCATAAGGTGCTGTGTGCACAAACCTCTCTAATTCGACATCCAATGGCGCATGCCAGGATTTTTACTATAAAATTGGAGGCACAGTAGAGCTGATACAAAGCTGAAATAAGTCCCTGTGCATGAGCCTTATAGAAAAAATAACATTTACATTCAAGCTAAAGCTTTGTTAGGAAATATCTTTCTAAAATCTATAATTTACTGAATTATACCTAATGATAAATTACATTTTATAACCAGAATCTAAATAGTGTAATTATTTTTAAAAAAAAAATTAAAAAAAATCACATAGCACGTACCCGCTGAGTGCTCACAATATTTTCAGCTTGGGTAAGTACATTTTTTTTGGAGTCTTTTTACCAATACAATTTGCCTCTTTGAGGAGATGACAGTCACAAGGCAGAAGCCTCGCTCGGGTTACAGGAGCCGCTCGGCTCAGGTAGAGACATTGTTATTCCCAAATTGATCCGGTGACCTTGTAAATGCTGACAAATTATCCTCCCCTCCACCGCGCTCCTCTCATTCTCCACTGTTATGAAACAGGACAATTTGCTCTTAATTAGCACAGCATATGTCTGGGCAAGGATGAGGAATAATGAAGCTTTTCATCTTCATCTGGGGCATCGTCTAACCGACGTGCGCGCTCCGTACCTGCTCTGCGGGAAATGATGCTTCCTAATCTAAAGCCATCAACTATGGTGACATTGTTACACTTCATGTTAGTAACAATGAATACATTGTTTACAACAAAAATATTCTTAGCCTAAGGGTCTGTTAACACCGCTGATACACCCCCAAAACAGTGAATACCCCCAGTTCATTTTCATTGACTCCTATGTAAAACCACGCATTTTACGCACTTATTGTTGCCACTGCTGAAAAATAAGTTACGTCAATTCTTGAGACGTTTTCCATGAGTAAAAATATCCATAGGAATCAATGAAAAGCTTCAAAACCTCGTGCACAAGTGTGGTGCCTTTTTTGATGCCGTTTTGATGTAACTGCACCAAAATATGCCCCGTCACAAAAGTCAATTGTCAGAATAAAAACCAAGTCGAAAACCTCATCAAATCAAGATCAAAAACCTGTTTTAAAAGTTTTCAGTTTAGTATTTGAAGCTGATTTGGACCCAAACCTCTGTGTGAAAATACCCATAGTTTGCTTTCAGTTGTATGAGGGCCCTTATACAACTGAAGCCTATGGGCCCCCCGCCCATGACCAGTTCCAATCTAGCACCATATCAGTGAGACCATTTTTTAGTAGGGTCCCTGACAGGAGTAATGCCAGTACTGCCCTCATGGCCGTTCACTATAGGATGACCAGAAACAAACATGGTCCAGGTAGTCCTTAAAGCCGCCTGAACCAGCCTCAATTTAAGTATGGTAGAGCTCTTTACCCTTTTTAAAATCTTTTGGTATAAAATATAGATTAAAGGGGTTTTCTCACCATGCAGTTTTACAGAGCCACAGTTAGCTTCAGACTCATACTTCCTGGTTAGGCTGTGGGTGGTTCTATAGCAGTGATTGGCATATCAGCTCTGCTATTCCTAGCTGATCCTATTACAGTGACATGAGTGCTGGAGGTTTATAATCTGTAGTGCACAAGACTACAGAGCTCTAAAGGATAAAACTTGTTAACAACCTAGGTCAACAAGCTACTGTGCTATAGATAAGACTTAGCAAGGAGTGACTCACCATGGTCAGAAGCAGCTTGGAGCAATCAGATAGAGATAGATCAGAGAAAAATGTTGTTGGTAATCTACAGAAACTTGTGTACACTATCAGTAGATAAACTCTTCTCTATCTCCTGAATAAAGATAAATCAAAACAGCAATGTATTTGGTAATAGTTTTTATTTTCCTTTCCCTACATGTTAAAAGCTAATAATTGGGGTAAGAAAACCCCTTTAAATATAATTATAGATTATTATGGTCCACCCATTACAATTTTGATTTAAACCCAGGACCCCAGTGCTGCAAGGCAGAAGTGCTAATTACTAAGCCACTGTGCTACACCATGCTAACCACTGAGCAATTATACTGCTCTGCTCTCATTAACCTCATCAAAATGAGACAGGTTATTATCTCCAACAAGATTTCAATAATTTATATAAAAGCTTCTGGTCCTAAAAGGGCTGTTCCCATCTTAGACATTGATGGCATGCTGATAGGATATGCTATAAATGTCTGTTGGGATTTCACTTCTCGAGAATCAGCCCCTGTTTAGAATGGAGTGTGTTGTCCTGGAGAACCTCAAGGAGTGCTGTCTTGGAGGACCTTCAGCAGTGCTGACCTAGAGAACCTCCTGGATTGCTGTCCTGGAGAACTTCCTGTAGTGCTGTCCTGGAGAACCTCTGGGAGTGCTGTCCTAGAGAACCTCCAGCAGTGCTGTCCTGGAAAACCTTCACGAGTGCTGTCCTAGGAAACCTCATGGAGTTGTGTCCTGGATAACCTCCAGCCGTGTTGTCCTGGAGAACCTTCTAGAGTGCTGTCTTGAAAAAATTCCTGTAGTATTGTCCTGGAGAACCACTTGGAGTGCTGTCCTAGAGAACCTCCAGCAGTGCTGTCCTGGAAAACCTTCAGGAGTGCTGTCCTAGGAAACCTCAAGGAATGGTGTCCTGAAGAACCTCCTGGGGTGCTGTCCTGGAGAACCTCCAGCAGTGTTGTCCTGGAGAACCACTTGGAGTGTTGTCCTGGAGAACCTCCTGGAGTGCTGTCCTGGAGAACCTCCTGGAGTAGTGTCCTGGAGAACCTCTTGGAGTGCTGTCCTGGAGAACCTCTTGGAGTGGTGTCCTGGAGAACTTCCTGGAGTGCTGTCCTGGAGAACCTCATTGGACAAACCAATAAATGGAGCTATTCCACATCCATATTTTTGTCAGCAAATTTCTCTTCTTCCAAAGTAAAGTAAACAATATCAGATCTACTCAGAATGTCTATCATTATTTGTAGCCACAACTGATGCCAGTCAGGAGCCGGAAAGCAGATCTGCTTCCACAGGGGCATCTTCAGTAGTTTAAGCTGAATCAGGCATTTTTGTTCTGAATGTCTTCAAATTTTTTTGCTTCTGTAAAACCTTTTTACAATCTCATACAACGAGCCCTGGTATCTTCTCACCACTCCTGGGATGGAAGCTGCTACTTGAAGACAGCAATTTTTTTCCGTCTCTTTATAAAACTCATATTGAGAAAGCGGCGGTCAGTGTCCCATTGTCATCCCCATTGTATCATTATTATTTTATTTCACAAAATCTATTCTGCCGAAAGATTTCGAAAAAAAAAAAAGCGATTTTCAGCGAGGAGCCGCGGGGGCCAACTGATTGTCTCTGATTAGCTTCTGTGTCCGAAAGTACTTTTGCTTCAGGTTCACAGAATTATGTCCCCGCTATCTTTGTTGTGTTTGTTTAACTGGATTATTGTGTACAGATTTTCACAGTGGTGGTCTGTTATTTGGAAGAAAAGGACTTGTTGTATTGTTTCGAAATGCACTTGCTGTAATTCTTTGCACTTTCCATCTGTTTTCCTTCTTCCTTCCTTATGATACAAGTTGAGTTTCCTCAGATAATCGCCTTGAGACGGGCAGAGGAAGCAATATGAGGGCAGAGGAAAATCAAGAGACTGAAACTAAGTTAAATGTCAAAAACATAAACATATAAACCAGTCAATACATATTATGCATAAAGGAACCTTTCCAAGATTTGTTTGTCCATATCCTTCCCCCTTCACAGAAAGCTATGATAAGCAGGGAATATCTATTAACCTCTAGCTACCTGGTCATGGAAAACATCATTGTCTAGGTTCTTGTAGTGCATAAAACATGCAATAATAGAAATTAACTAATATGTTACACCAAGTGTTGGACTGGGGTGCCCAGGGCCCACAGGTGGAGCTGATTCTAGGGGCGCACCAGTGGAGTTAATTCTTAGGGCTCATCAGTGGAGTTGATTCTTGGTGTTCACCAGTGGAGTTGATTCTTGCGCCCACCAGTGGAGTTTATTCTTGGGGCCCACCAGTGGAGTTGATTCTTGGGGTCCACCAGTGGAGTTTATTCTTGGGGCCCACCAGTGGAGCTGATTCTTGGAGTCCACCAGTGGAGGTTATTCTTGGGGCCCACCAGTGGAGTTGAATCTTGGGGTCCACCAGTAGAGTTTATTCCTGGGGCCCACCAGTGGAGTTGATTCTTGGGGCTCACCCGTGGGGTTGGTTCTTAGGGCCACCAGTGGAATTGATTCTCAGAGCCCACCAGTGGAATTAATTCTTGGAACTCACCAATAGAGGTAATTTTTGGGGCTCACCAGTGGAGTTAATTCTTAGGACTCATCAGTGGAAATGATTCTTGGGGCCCACCAGTGGAATTCATTCGTGGTGCCCACCAGTGGAAATGATTCTTGGGTCCCACCAGTGGAGTTCATTCATGGTGCCCACCAGTGGAAATGATTCTTGGGTCCCACCAGTGGAGTTCATTCATGGTGCCCACCAATGAAGGTGATTCTTGGGGCCCACCAGTGGAGTTGATTCTTGGGGCCAACCAATGAAGGTGTTTCTTGGGGCCCACCAGTGGAGTGGATTCTTGGAGCCCACCAGTGGAGTTGATTCTTGAAGCCCACAGGTGGAGTTGATTCTTAGGGCACATTGTAATGCGCCTGAAATCGGGGGCCGTGCTGGAGGCGTCGCACTACAACCGTACGAAGCTACAGATTTATAGCTTCAGTACGGCAAATCCATGCGCATTACTACTGGAACAGGTAGAGCACTTTAAAAGTAGTTTACCTGAGCCTGACTTCCGCTTGGTAGCGAGAACGCGCTAAAGCTATGCACCGGTTCATAGATTCAGGCACATTCTCCGCTACGATTGCGCGCACAAAAATTGACGTCTGGGCACCAGAAATCATACATGTCACCATGGAGTTCATTTTGGATTCCCATTAAAAAAATATACTTAAAATATTTCACTTTTTTAACAAGAATTTTGGTACTTCTAGAATATAAATGATTTATGTTCTTACTATTAATAATATAAAGTAGTGATAATGATAATATTAGCATTTAATAAAGAATAATAGTATGCATATTTAATAATGAATTATTATTGTGTTAATAATACGTCTTATAATATAATTATTAAACTACTATTAAATAATGCATTATATTAAATATTATATTAAATATTAATATTGCATTATAATAATTATTGATAATAAAAATATATAATATAATAATCACATAACCTAAAATAATTGTACAACTTTTTATTAATATTATTATTCTTATTCTTATGTATTATTTTTATTTATTATTATTATTATTATTATTATTATTTATTATTTTCAGTGTCCAAAAATAAAATTAAAAAAATCCCCTGCTTTGCGGCTGAGAAAAGAAAATTGATGCCTCAAAATTGACAGCATCTCAATGATGAAGGTCCAAAAACATTTGAAATAAGGAATAGATAACCGAAATAAAAAACATTTCCATCTCCCGTCCGCGCCTGGAAATCATCTTTTGCTCTGCACCCCTGTCTCCCTTCTCCTGGCTATGAGGAGTAATGGATTTCTTAAATTAATAATGTGTAAAGAGAGATTTACACCGGCGAACTAAAATATTGTCTTTGCCTTTTACTTCTCACATTTGTCACTGTAGTCTCTAATAGACCTTCTCAGTAGGGAAATAAATAATGAAGAGGCAAAGAAAATGTCTGTCATAGTCCAAGACCATTTGCAAATTCATCACCAATATTTTCCAGGAGGGGAAATAGAGAGGTGAATGAAAAATATGCACTGCAGCTAATATATCTCATTGATTTTCATACCGTGTTTATTCAGAGTAGTCCTGGCGTCCAGCTGGTAGGAAATAGGAGTTCTCCGTCTTTACTGAGGCTAAAAGGTGTATTATTGTACAGGCACCGGCCACAGCTGAGGTCTCCATGTGCAAATTTTGAATTAGAAAATATATCTATATAATATATAAAAATGTTAAAGCTCAATTATATTATGTTACCAGGAGAATTAAAGAAAATAAGTGACATAGTCCAGTGTTAGTCCTGTATGTAATGGGAGGGCATGCATAGTATACTCTAATTAAAGCACAATATCCTCTGTCCAAACTGGAAATGGTATAAATGAAGTCTTATTGTATAACTTCCCTAAAATTTGGGTTCCTCTCTCCCAGTTTGGAAATTGAATGCAATATGGTGAGGTGCCCCAGTTCCACTATAGCCTTATGCACCCACTTATAATATGGCTCTGTATTTGTATAAAACTGTACGAGGAAGTATATGGGGTACTACAATATGTCTGTAGGCAAACATAATTGTACTATATATATACCCGCACACAGATTTTCTTAACAATTATATACAAATCTTTATGCACAAATTCATTTTTATATCCAAAATTGTCATATGTAATGGCAACCAATTCGTTCCATAAACATTTTCGGCTCCCATAGGACCTTTATCAGACAAGTCGCTCATTGCATGATTCAATATATTTCAAAATGTGTCAGGGCCCAAGTAATTTTCATGAAATATTCTGACTGCTCATGGCTTTGGGCAATAGTAGAGAACGGCGCCATGTAGGCAAACATACATTGTGCCATGTTCCATTGTATAAAACTACAACATCCATAGAGATCTATGAGGTGCCATAAGGAGGTCTATGGGGTACAACTATATGTCTATAGGCACTCATGGTGCCATGTTCCATAGGATGAAACTGTACAACATCCATAGAAATCTCTGAGGTGCCGTGAGGAGGTCTATGGGGGCTATTATACGTCTGTAGGCATTCATACATTGTGCCATGAGATCTATGAGGTTCCTTGCGGAGGTCTATGGGGCACTACTATATGTCTGTAGGCACTCATGGTGCCATGTTCCATAGGACGAAACTGTACAACATCCATAGAAATCTCTGAGGTGCCGTGAGGAGGTCTATGGGGGGCTACTATACATCTGTATGCACTCATACATTGTTCCATGAGATCTATGAGGTTCCTTAAGGAGGTCTATGGGGCACTACTATATGTCTGTAGGCACACAAATATTGTACCATGTTCCATTGGTTAAAACTGTACAGAATCCATAGAGATCTATAAGCTGCTGTACGGAGGTCTACAGGGTACTACTATACGTCTGTAGGCACTCATACATTGTGCCATGAGATCTATGAGCTGCCATAAGGAGGTATATGGAAACTACTATATGTCTATAGGCACTCATGGTGCCATGTTCCATAGGATGAAACGGTACACCATCCAGAGACATCTCTGAGGTGCTGTGAGGAGGTCTATGGGGGGCTACTATACGTCTGTAGGCACTCATACATTGTGCCATGAGATCTTTGAGCTGCCATAAGGAGGTATATAGAAACTACTATATGTCTATAGGCACTCATGGTGCCATGTTCCATAGGATGAAACTGTACAACATCCATAGAAATCTCTGAGGTGCCGTGAGGAGGTCTATGGGGGCTATTATACGTCTGTAGGCATTCATACATTGTGCCATGAGATCTATGAGGTTCCTTGCGGAGGTCTATGGGGCACTACTATATGTCTGTAGGCACTCATGGTGCCATGTTCCATAGGACGAAACTGTACAACATCCATAGAAATCTCTGAGGTGCCGTGAGGAGGTCTATGGGGGGCTACTATACATCTGTATGCACTCATACATTGTTCCATGAGATCTATGAGGTTCCTTAAGGAGGTCTATGGGGCACTACTATATGTCTGTAGGCACACATATATTGTACCATGTTCCATTGGTTAAAACTGTACAGAATCCATAGAGATCTATAAGCTGCTGTACGGAGGTCTACAGGGTACTACTATACGTCTGTAGGCACTCATACATTGTGCCATGAGATCTATGAGCTGCCATAAGGAGGTATATGGAAACTACTATATGTCTATAGGCACTCATGGTGCCATGTTCCATAGGATGAAACTGTACAACATCCATAGAAATCTCTGAGGTGCTGTGAGGAGGTCTATGGGGGGCTACTATACGTCTGTAGGCACTCATACATTGTGCCATGAGATCTTTGAGCTGCCATAAGGAGGTATATAGAAACTACTATTATGTCTATAGGCACTCATGGTGCCATGTTCCATAGGATGAAACTGTACAACATCCATAGAAATCTCTGAGGTGCTGTGAGGAGGTCTATGGGGGGCTACTATACGTCTGTAGGCACTCATACATTGTGCCATGAGATCTATGAGGTGTCATTAGGAGGTCTGTGGGGTACTACAATATGTCTGTAGACACTCATTGTGCCATGTTCCATAGGACGGAACTGTACAACATCCATAGAAATGTCTGAGGTGCCATAAGGTGGTCTATTGGTGCTATTATACATCTGTAGGCACTCATACATTGTGCCATATTTCATTGGAAGAAATTGTTCAGCACCCTTAGATGCCTTACATGTGCTTCATGGGGAACTACTGTATGTCTGTTGGCACTAAAACATTGGGCCATGTTCCATAGGATAAAACTGTACAGCATCCAAGGAAATCTATGGGCTACCTCAGTAAGGTCTTTAGGGCACTACTATACATCTGTAGGCACACATACATTGTGCCATGATCCATAGGAAGAAACTGTACAACATACATAGAAATCTATGAGATGCCGTAAGGAGGTCTATGGAGAACTACTTTACGTCTATAGGCACTCATACATTTTGCTATGTTCCATTGGATGAAACTGTTCCTTACCCTTAAACGCCTATTAGGGGCTTAATGGGGAACTACTATATGTCTGTAGGCCCTCATACATTATGCCACGATCCATAGGATGAAACTGTACACTATCTATAGAGATTTATGAGGTGCCTCAAAGAGATCTATGTAGATCCACTATACTTCCGTAGGCACAAGTACATTGTACCATGTTCCATTTGATGAAACTGTACAACATCCATAGAGATCTATTAGTTACCTAAAGGAGGTCTATGGAGAACTACTATAGGTCTATAGGCACACATACCTTGTGCCATGTTCCATACAATGTCATAATAAGATATATTCTCCCCTATTTCTACCCTGATTCTAGGTGTGGTAACCATATACTGGCAGGGTGCCCTGCAACATTGGATCCATTGTGTTAGAGTGTTTTGCCCATCACAGATATTGATGACATGTTGATAGACGATGCTATCAATGTCAGATAGGTGCAGGTCCCACCTCTGGATCCTGCACCTGTCTCCAGAATGGTCTCCTGAAACTCCCTGTTCTGAATGAAGAAATGGCCGAGCTTGCACCGTCACTCTCCATTCATATCAATAGGACTTCTGAAAGCAACTGCTCAGCTGTACTTGGAACTCCCATTGAAATGAACGAAGAGTGACCACAGCCACTTCTCCATTCAGGGTTCATTCTGGAGATAGAAGCGGGTCCTAGAGATGGGGCCCCACACCTAACTGACATCAATAGCATATCCTATAGATGTGCCATCAATCTATGGTGGGATCACAGCTTTAAATGAATATTCAGGTTTAGAACAAAACGATCTCCTTTTTTCAGAAATAGTACAAATATGAAGTGTATTTGTAATTGAACGTGGATGGACTGTCATACCAGATATCACCTATAGACAGAGGTGGCGCTGTTTCTGGAAAAGCAGTCCCTTTTTATTAATTTAGTAATCTAAAGATGAACAATACACATTATCTCAGTGTCAGCTGAGCCCAATTCTCTTTGAGGGACTGTTGTCAGCGTCCATTACGGAAAGTGGAGAGCTGTTGCATCCAGACCTTAGCCATCACAGCTCTTGTGGGCCACATTAAATTTGGCAGCAGCCTGGTTGGGCTGTAGTGCATGGGTCCCACTGATGAAGTGGATTCTGGGGGCCACCAGTGGAGGTGATTCTTGGGCCCCACCAGTGGAGTTGATTCTTGGAGCTCACCAGTGGAGTTGATTCTTGGGGACACCAGTGGAGATGATTCTTGGGGCCCACCAGTGGATATGATTATTGGGGCCACCAGTGGAGTTTTTTGGTTCTTGTTCTTGGGGCCCACCAGTGGATATGATTATTGGGGCCACCAGCGGAGATGATTCTTGGGGCCCACCAGTGGAGTTGATTCTTGGGGACCACCAGTGGAGATGATTCTTGGGGCCCACCACTGGATATGATAATTGGAGCCACCAGTGGAGATGATTCTTGGGGCCCACCAGTGGAGTGGATTCTTGGTCCCACCAGTGGAGTTGATTTTTGGGGCCCACCAGAGGAGCTGATTCTTGGGGCCCACCAGTGGAGAGGATTCTTGGGGACCACCAGTGGAGATGATTCTTGGGGCCCACCAGAGGATATGATTATTGGGGCCCACCAGTGGAGTGCATTCTTGGTCCCACCAGTGGAGGTGATTTTTAGGGCCATAAGTGGAGTTGATTTTTGGGATGCACCAGTAGAGCTGATTCTTGAGGCCCACCAGTGGAGATGATTCTTGGGGCCCACTAGTAGAGTTGATTTTTGGGGCCACCAGTGGAGTTGATTTTTGGGGCCCACCAGTGGAGTTGATTCTCAGGGCCCACTAGTAGAGTTGATTTTTGGGGCCACCAGTGGAGTTGATTCTTGGAGCCCACCATTGGAGTTGATTCTTGGAGCTACCAGTAGTGCTGATTCTTGGGGCTCACAAGTGCAGTTTATTCTTGGGGACCACCGGTGGAATTGACTCTTGAGGACCAGCAATGGGACTAATTTTTTGGGCCCATCCCACAGCGACTGCACATGACAGCTCAAGTCTCTTTTTCTGCCTTTGAGCCTGAAAATCAGCCCAAGACCTGCTATTCTCAGTAGCCCATCATACCCCGGAGCCAGTGGACTACATTTGGCCACATGTCTTGAGTTTGACACATCCTCTAGCACCTTGGTATTAACCCTTCTGCATAATCATTACACAATAAAACTGAACTGTGACCAGACTGGGGCTAGGAATTGCATGTAGACACATTTTCTGTACTACACCACAGAATAAGTGAGCGCTATTGAAATAATCAATACCCTCCACCCACCCGGCCGTGTGTCTAGGCCATAAATCAAGTCTAAACGACTCTGCATTTCGCTGACTCTCACTCCTGACATTTGGATCCTATAGAATGGGGCACGTATGGCGACGGTGCGATCTGCCTTCACTGTCAGCCTGCGGCGGTGCAAGACATCGTCCCCTTCCCTTGTCCCCAAGCTGTGCCCAAGCTCGCTGCAAGCGAACACTTTTGTCAGCGTGATTAATAGCCGCGCGCACCGTCGTTAATTCACTGGCTAATGACTGCAACGCCGGCTACTCACAGAGTAATCGGGTGATGTATGTGGAGTGCACTCACCTCCTGACAGAGGTGAAAATCATTTCGACAAGTCAAATATTGTCACCGGGAACAAATGGCTCGGCTTGTTAATAAAAATTAATGAATTTTTTTTCTCTTTTGGCCACTTTATGGCCTTTGTAAATAAATGAAGGCGAGCGCCTGATTGCGGCTTATCAGCGGTGGCGGCGGTATAATACGGGCACCGGATCATGGCAGCTGAACAATATCATTATAAGACATAGAATATTCCAAAATTCAAATTTAACCAAAAAAATGGCTTCAAAGCAGATGACGACATAATGGCTCATTTTGTTACTACTGTCAAATTTCAGTTGTCTGTAAATGATCCCGGATACTGGAGCCAGATCTGGTGTCATAAGAGGAGAAACTCAAAGCTTCAGACCCCAATGTCATATCAGGTACATTATCAATGGTGGAGCATTGCAGAGGGTGGGGCTATAACATTCTGTAGCCAATCAAATGATGAGAATGACAGCAGCAGGAGAGGAGTGTGCTGGCCTTGCTGGAGACAGTGACCTGATCATGTGATGTGAGCCTGCCAGGGAGGACTGGACTGTATTCAGCAATAACAGTATCTATCAGGAAGCTAAAGTGAAAGAAGCAGTGGTCACAGCAGCACAGAGTATTCAAGGAGAGGAGTGTGCTGACCCTGCTGGAGACAGTGACCTGATCATGTGATGTGAGCCTGCCAGGGAGGACTGGGCTGTGTGCAACAATAGTAATATCTAATAGTAAGCTAAAGTGAAAGAAGCAGTGGTCACAGCAGCACAGAGTATTCAAGGAGAGGAGTGTGCTGACCCTGCCGGAGACAGTGACCTGATCATGTGATGTGAGCCTGACAATGAGAATTGGACTGTATTCAGTAAGAACAGTATCTAATAGGAAGCTAAAGTGAAAGAAGCAGTGGTCACAGCAGCACAGAGTATTAAAGGAGAGGAGTATGTTGACCTTGCTGGAGACAGTGACCTGAACATGTGATGTGAGCTTGCCAGGGAGGACTGGGCTGTGTGCAACAATAGTAATATCTAATAGTTAGTGAAAGTAGAAGAAGCAGTGGTCACAGTGGAACTGAGTATTAAAGGAGAGGAGTGTGCTAACCTTGCTGGAGACAGTGACCTGATCATGTGATATGAGCCTGCCAGGGAGGACTGGACTGTATTCAGCAAGAACTGGTATCTATCAGGAAGCTAAAGTGAAAGAAGCAGTGGTCACAGCAGCACAAAGTATTCAAGGAGAGGAGTGTGCTGACCCTGCTGGAGACAGTGACCTAATCCTGTGATGTGAGCCTGCCAGGGAGGAGTGGGTTGTATTCAGCTACAGCAGTATCTAATAGTAAGGAAAACTGAAAGAAGCGAGAAATATATTAATGCTAAAAAGCAACTACAAAATGAGACGACTTATTACAACAAACAGGAGTTAAATTAGGACATAACAGGAGATAAAAAGTATATGGACCTCGCGTTTCCCTCTAAGCAGAGTTTCCTCAGGTCCTGGGGAGATGGGAGCTCATTATTTCAACAAAGAGATCGGAGAGATGGGAGCCCATTGCTGTAATGAAGGGATAGGGCCCTACAGCTGTAATAGAGATGGGAGCCCATTGCTGTAATGAAGGGATAGGGCCCTAGAGATGGATTGGAGAGTTGGGGACCTATTGTAGTAATGAAGGGATAGGGCCCTACAGCTGTAATAGATGATGGGAGTCCATTGTTATAATGAAGGGATAGGGCCCTACAGCTGTAATAGATGATGGGAGCCCATTGATATAATGAAGGGATAGGGCCCTACACTGTAATAATATGGGAGCCATTGATATAATGAAGGGATAGGGTCCTACAGCTGTACTAGATGATGGGAGCCCATTGTTGTAATGAAGGGATAGGGCCCTACAGCTGAAATATTGATGGAGCCCATTGTTGTAATGAAGGTAGGTGCCCTACACTGTAATAGATGATGGAGCCATTGATAATGAAGGGATAGGGCCCTACAGCTTGAATAGATGATGGAGCCATTGTTGTAATGAGGATAGGGCCCTACAGCTGTAATAGTGATGGGAGCCATTGTTGTAGGGAGGATAGGGCCCTACAGCTGTAATAGATGATGGGAGCCCATTGATATAATGAAGGGATAGGGCCCTACAGCTGTAATAGATGATGGGAGCCCATTGATATAATGAAGGGATAGGGCCCTACAGCTGTAATAGATGATGGGAGCCCATTGTTGTAATGAAGGGATAGGGCCCTACAGCTGTAATAGATGATGGGAGCCCATTGTTGTAATGAAGGGATAGGGCCCTACAGCTGTAATAGATGATGGGAGCCCATTGATATAATGAAGGGATAGGGCCCTACAGCTGTAATAGATGATGGGAGCCCATTGTTGTTATGAAGGGATAGGGCCCTACAGCTGTTATATATGATGGGAGCCCATTGTTGTAATGAAGGGATAGGGCCCTACAGCTGTAATAGATGATGGGAGCCCATGTTATATAAATGAAGGGATAGGGCCCTACAGCTGTAATATATGATGGGAGCCCATTGTTGTAATGAAGGGATAGGGCCCTACAGCTGTAATATAGATGGGAGCCTTTGTTGTAATGAAGGATGGGCCCTACGCGGATCAGAGAGTGGGCCCCATGTTATAATGAAGGGATAGGGGCCCTACAGCTGTAGTATATGATGGGAGCCCATTGTTATAATGAAGGGATAGGGCCCTACAGCTGTAATAGATGATGGGAGCCCATTGTTATAATGAAGGGGTAGGGCCCTACTGCAGGATCAGAGAGATGGGCGCCCATTGTTATAATGAAGGGATAGGGCCCTACAGCTGTAATAGATGATGGGAGCCCATTGTTATAATGAAGGGATAGGGCCCTACAGCTGTAATAGATGATGGGAGCCCATTGTTATAATGATGGGATAGGGCCCTACAGCTTTAATAGATGATGGGAGCCCATTGTTATAATGAAGGGATAGGGCCCTACAGCTGTAATAGATGATGGGAGCCCATTGATATAATGAAGGGATAGGGCCCTACAGCTGTAATAGATGATGGGAGCCCATTGTTGAAACGGAGAGATAGTAACCCATTGATGGATCATAAGTAGTAAACCTTGTGCCTTGTTACCGTGGGGCTGTAGTGTTGGATTGGAGATGAAGGATATCAGGGGACCTCATCGTTGTATCAGACTCTATACCCAAACACATATGTTCTGAGCTTCCACAGCTGAGCACACATGAGATTTGACTTCACATCACAGTAACCCTCGCGACCAGTCACATCTCGCCCCCCGCGTCCCACTCGAACACAGAAACATAATCAGAGCCTCACAAATGGCCGCATTACGGATGGTCTCGTCGTGGAGCATGAAATGGGCTCCCCTCTAACCTGTTAGTACATTGTGCTGCTCACGCTGTTGTCTGAGCCTGTGGGAGGCCTCTGCAGCCGGTGGGCCGGGATCAGCGGGCTCGAGTTGGTTTATTTTTTGGCATTGTGTAGAAAATGATGCTGGCATTAAAGCTTCATGGTTGTATCTGTGCAAACACAACAGTGTGATTGCATTAGGCCCATTGATATGTCGGCGCCGCTCCTGTTGCTGTATCTCTTACAGTGTCCATTAGAAGTGTTTGTCCCTGAAGTAGCTCAAGAAAGAAATGCAATGTAATGAGGCAGAGAAGGAAAAAATATCTCTCCTGGTGCAGACTTGGTGAGAAAGACAGAAAGAAAGAAAGAAAGAAAGAAAGAAAGAAAGAAAGAAAGAAAGAAAGAAAGAAAGAAAGAAAGAAAGAAAGAAAGTGTAGACATGACTGATTATCTTATTATTATTATTGTTATTATTATTATTGTCATTATTATTAATACAATATTATAAATCACCTATGACTTTGTCCCTATGTTTTCAAAATATTCTGTATTATGCCTAGTAAATGACTTGGGAGGCGGGGGGGGGGGGGGGGGGTGGAGCATGACACATATCCTTTCTTTGCTGTTGTCATGCTCCACCCACCAGGACCTGCAGGTATACTACAGACAGTGTGGCCTGAAGTGTCCCTTTAAAGGGGTTCTTTGGTTTCAGAAAATGGACCCTAGTAGGGTCTCAAGTTCAGGATCTTCATCTCAAGAGTGGAGGGTGGTTACAGAGAGGGTTCCTTGCTCTAGAGCAGTGTCCCCCAACCCAGTCCCTTAGGCCCCCCAAAAGGTCAGTTTGCAAAGGATTCCCCAAGAAGCACTTGGGAAAAAACTATATGACCCCGTGCAATCTAAGGAAAGGCCAGAAAAAAATGACCTGTTATGGTCATGAGGGGGCTGGGGTTGGGGGGCCCCTTCTTAAGGGGCCCGTCCCCGATGACACAAATCTCTCTAAATGAATGGTCACTGTTGGGTACCTAGGCGAGTGATGGATCCGGGCTGAAGGCCAGTTCTAAAAAGCTTTCATAGTATAGGCTGCGCCAGAATGTATGAATGCCCTCTGCAGGTCTACTAAGGGACAGGTAGAGGCCAACCACAAAATCTGGAAAGGCACCCCTTTACCCCGGTCTGGTGTTCTTCGCAGGCATACATACGGGCGTGTAGAGCCAAAAACCACAAGCTGGGTCGCACCACCTTTACCCTGGTTGTTCTTTCGGTCAAAATTTCAGGGCAGTGTAAAGATAAAAACCCAAAATCTGGCCAGGCACCACCTTTTACCCTGGTCTGGCTGTTTTTCTCGGTCATACATACAGGGCAGTGTAGAGCCAAAACCCACAAGTCTGGGGCCCGGCACCCCCTTTACCCTGGGTTTTTTCTTCTGCAGGGCATACATACAGGGACGGTGAGCCAATTTCACAAAATCTGGTCAGGGACCACCTTTACCCCCGGTCGTTTTCTGCCGGTTCCCCCTAATACAGGGATGTAAGCCAATACCCAAAAACTGGTTCACCCACCTTTACCCCGGTCTGTTCTTTTGGCGTCATATATAAGGGCATGTAGAGCCAATACCCCCAAGTTTGGCTCAGGCACCAACCTTTACCCGGTCTGTGTACTTTACAGGTCATTCATACAGGGTCGAGTGTAGAGCCAAGTCCCCCAAATAAGTCGGCTCAGGCACCCACATTTACCCTGGTTGGCTGTCTTCTGAAGGTACAATAATTACTGTGCAAGTGTAAGAGCCTATACACATGAGTCGGGCTGAGGCGACCACCTTTACTCCTAGGTCTGTTCCTTCTGACAAGTCTTATATAATGGTCAGGGTGTACTATCACATTACCACAAGTCTGGCTCAGGCAGCAACCACTTTACCTGGTCAGTTTTTAGCAGGTCATACATACAGGGCAGTGTAAGCCAGTATACACAAGTCTGGCTCAGGCACCACCTTTACCCTGGTCTGTTCTTCTGCAGGTCATACATACAGGCACAGTTGTAAGCCAATACCACAACTCTGGCTCAGGCAACCACCTTTACCCTGGTCTGTTCTCCTGCAGGTCATACATACAGGGCAGTGTAGAGCCAACACCACAAGTCTGGCTCAGGCACCACCTTTACCCTGGTCTGGCTGTTCTTCTGCAGGTCATACATACAGGGCAGTGTAGAGCCAATACCACAAGTCTGGCTCTGGCACCACCTTTACCCTGGTCTGATCTTCTGAAGGTCATACATACAGAGCAGTGTAGAGCCAATACCACAAGTCTGGCTCTAGGCACCACCTTTACCCTGGTCTGTTCTTCTGCAGGTCATACATACAGGGCAGTGTAGAGCCAATACCACAAGTCTGGCTCAGGCACCACCTTTACCCTGGTCTGTTCTTCTGCAGGTCATACATACAGAGCAGTGTAGAGCCAATACCACAAGTCTGGCTCAGGCACCACCTTTACCCTGGTCTGTTCTTCTGCAGGTCATACATACAGATGCAGTGTAGAGCCAATACACAAGTCTGGCTCAGGCACCACCTTTACCCTGGTCTGGCTGTTCCTGAGGTCATACATACAGGGCAGTATAGAGCCAATACCCCCAGTCTGGCTCAGGCACCACCTTTACCCTGGTCTGGCTGTTCTTCTGCACGTCATACATACAGGGCAGTCTGGAGACAATACCAGAATTCTGGCTCAGGCACCACCTTTACCCTGGTCTGACTGTTCCTCTGCAGGTCATACATACAGAGCAGTGTAGCCAATACCACAAGTCTGGCTCAGGCACACGCTTTACCCTGGTCTGGTGTTCTTCTGTAGGGTCATACATTACAGGGCAGTGTAGAGCCAATACCACAAGTCTGGCTCAGGCACCACCTTTACCCTGGTCTGGCTGTTCCCCTGCAGGTCATACATACAGGGCAGTGTAGAGCTAATACCACAAGTCTGGCTCAGGCACCACCTTTACCCTGGTCGGTATGTTCTTCTGCAGGTCATACATACAGGGCAGTGTAGAGCCAATACCACAAGTCTGGCTCAGCACCACCTTTACCTGTCTGGTCTGTTCTTCTGCAGGTCATACATACAGGACAGTGTTAGAGCCAATACCACAATCTGGCTCAGGCACCACCTTTACCCTGGTCTGGCTGTTCTTCTGCAGGTCATACATACAGGTCAGGGAAGAGCCAATACCACAAGTCTGGCTCAGGCACCACCTTTACCCTGGTCTGTCTTCTGCAGGTCATACATACAGGGCAGTGTAGAGCCAATACCACAAGTCTGGCTCAGGCACCACCTTTACCCTGGTCTGGCTGTTCTTCTACAGGTCATACATACAGGGCAGTGTAGAGCCAATACCACAAGTCTGGCTCAGGCACCACCTTTACCCTGGTCTGTTCTTCTGCAGGTCATACATACAGGGCAGTGTAGAGCCAATACACAAGTCTGGCTCAGGCACCACCTTTACCCTGGTCTGTTCTTCTGCAGGTCATAATACATGGCAGTAGAGCCAATACCACAAGTCTGGCTCATGGCACCACCTTTACCCTGGTCTCTGTTCTTCTACAGGTCATACATACAGGGCAGTGTAGTGCCAATACCACAAGTCTGGCTCAGGCACCACCTTTACCCTGGTCTGCAATTTGAAATTGCCGGTGGAAACACCCGTAATTCCATTGATCCCGAATCTGGAATCTTTGTCTCAAAATACATTATCTCAATTTGAATTTTTTTTTTACAAGGTTCATCATGTTGGATTCTCCAATTAATTCTACTAATGACGGGGAGAGTAATACCTCAGAAGTGGTCAACACTAGGGAGGACACTAGCATATCTCTGTCCCCTCTAAAAATTAAAGCACAGAAAATCCGGGAACATTTCGAAAAAATCAAAAAAGAACATAAAAAAAAACAAAAAAAAAATTGATCCCTGTTGTGAGTTCAAAAATTAAACTTTCAAGTTTTTTCCCAGATTAGAAACCAATGAAAAAACAGATAGGGTCGTTAAATTTTTTTGGGCCCTCTACTTTTAAATGAAATAAAAAACAGATGGTACCCCTTTCCCCACCCCCTTTTTTTTAGGGAACCCAAAAGGAAAAACCACATAAAATTTAAAACACAAAAGAAAGGGGAAAAAAAGGAAAAAATAGGCGAGGTTGCATAGGGGCCCCGCAATAAAAAAAAAAAGGGTTGCGGAGGAAACCTTTTCCCGCCTAAATTAGGTGAAAAGGGGGGATTATAAAAAATTTTCCTAAAATAACTAAAAAACGGATAAAATTTAAAAAAATTCTGGCAAAAGGCTTGTATTTTTGCCCCACCAATCAAAAAATTTAAAGCAAAATTGATTTTTTTTTTAGTTTTTCCCAAAAAATTTAAATTTTTCAAAATTTTTAAACCTTCACACGGCTTTTTTATTTTAAAAACCCCACCCTAAAAAAACCTACTCCTCAATATCAGAGGGGGGAAAATTAAAAATTTAAAAAGTAAATCAAATTTTCCCCCGGTACAATTCAGGGCCCATTTCATTAAAAAATTTTTCAGATATAGTAAAGGGGGAAAGGCTTTTTACAAAAAAAATTTCTCAAAATCTTTTTTCCCCAATTTAAGCGGGAAGGTGAAAATTGGCTATTAAGTCCTTTTAACGGGGAAAAATAAAACTATTGTCATCCCCCCCGTGATAAAGGTGGGGGGGGGGGTTTTATCATGGCCCATTTTTTGGTACCAAAAAAGAATCCCATGGGGGTTTTTTATTCCGTTTCCCCATTTAAAAGTACCCTTTCTCGAATGTTTCCTTTTCCCCAGATTTTAAAAAACAAATTTTTAAAAATTAATTAATCAAGGTTTTATAAAGGGGGGGAAATTGATAAAAAAGGGGAAAATCTTTTTTTTTAAAATTGAAAAAACCGAGCACACCATTTTTATATTTTTTACCCCAAAGTCAAAAAAACATTCAGGTCCCCCCCCGGGTGGGGAACCCCATCAAAACCCGGTTATAAACTCCCATTACGAGTAATTTTGTAAACATTTCTTTTCGATTTAAAATTCTGGAAAAAACCCTTGTCATCATTTTGCATAGGTTTTTTAAAAGGGATTTTGGGTCAAAAAAATTAAATTTACTTTCCAAATTTTAAAGAAAGACAAACCCTTGTATACTATTACTATGGACTTTTTAATGCCCTTTAAAAACTAATTTTTCCGCCCCAAATTTAAATTTTTAAAAATTTTCCCGTTACCCCAAATATTTTTTAAAAAGGGATTGCCCATTCCAGAAATTCCCAAATGAGGGACTTATAAGAAAGGGGTCGGGAAAGTTTTTTTCTCAAAAAAAAAATTTTTTTTAAAATATAAGGGGGGGTTCTTCTCCCAACCCAAAAAAAAGGGGCCCCGGGCCAGGGGCCAAAAGACCCCGCCCCTTTTCTTACCCCCAAATCTTTTCAAGGGGGTTTTTCGAGTTCATTTTTTTTTCCCCCATTTTTTTAAATATGTACTTTTTTTACAAGATGGTATATAGATGCCCTTTTTTTTTATTTGGCCCGGGTTTTTAGTTTTAAACTGTTCCTTTTTTTTCCCGAATCAAAAAAAATTAAATGGGTTTTCCCAAATTTCAAAATTAAACATTGGGACCCCCTTAAAAATTTAAATTTTTTGGATATAAAAATTTTTCCCCAATTGAAGGGGTTCATTTAAAACTCCCACATTCTTAAAAAAAGGTAAGGGTGAAATTTTTACATAAACTTTTTTTTTGGGGCACTAAAAAACCATGGATTACAAATGTCCCATATGGGCGGGGTATAGACATGCCCGGGCAAAAATTCCCTCGACGATGAGGTATAAAAAGAAACAAAAAAATATATTGAAAAACGGGAATTTTTTAGAAAAAGGATACCCTCCTGCCCTATTAGATGATGCCGGAAAATAAAGTGATTTCCCCCTTACAGCAAAAAGACTTTTTCATTTAAAAAAAAAAAGATCTTAAAAAAACAAAAAACCCTTTCTAAACACTAAACAAATTAATGAAGAAAGGGAAAAATTTAACTTTTTTAGTCACCCAGTCCCAAATAAAACCCTCCCCACACTTTTAAAGGGGAAATATCCAGAAATTTTTGGCACAAAAAATCCAAATTGATCCTTATTTCCCAACAATCAAATTCCCAAAAAAACATCCGGGTTTTAAATTTCTTCAAAAAAAAGGGGGCACCAAATTTAAAAAAATTTTAAAATTGCCCCCAGCCGGGAATTTGGGGTCCAATGAAATAAACCCCAAATTTAACAGCAGGGCCCCCAAAATTTAGTAGTCCTTGGGGTACCCCGCTTGTTTAAGGCTGTATGTCTTTTAAAAAAGCAACCCCCTTTTTCATTCACAACCCCCACTAGTTTTTGTTCAAAAATAAAAACTTTATTTTTAAAATTTTAAAGAGTTGGGTTTCGTCAAAAATTTTTTAAATAATTTAGTGCGATTGTTACCCTTCCCCAATACTTTGGGAAACGCACTACACGTCCCCTTACGTGATCGTGCCCATTCGGGGCGAAAATGTATCAAAAAAGGGGTGTTCTCAATCTTATTTAATGGAGGATTTCAAAAATTTTTCATCAACAGGGACCCCTCTAAACTAACTAAACAGCCCATAAAATTATATATAAAAGCGACCCCCAAAAGATCTTTTCCCCGTATATTACAAAGAAGAGGATTTTGGGGATGTTCACCTTGCAAAGGGTTTGGAATTTCCCAAAAGAGGTTAAACGAAGTTTTTAGCTCGTTTTTTGTTTGGAAAATTTTTTGGGTCTTTTTAAATTTAAAACTGTTAGGGTTTCAAATAAACTTTTCACTCAAACATTTATTCATAAATGGGGGCCTATTTTTTTATTTTACTTTTTTTTTTAGAACAAAAGTAACTTCGGGTTTTTTCCCCGGGGCCCCTTCTGCCCTCTCTGTTTTATTATTGGTTTTATTTTGTAGGGAGTTCTTTTTTTGGCTGTTCACTTCTGTTTTAGGGTCGGGTGCCCCTTTTTTGGGGTTCCCCTTGTTTTTGGCGGGAAAATTTAAAAGTTAATTATTTAGGAATTCCAAAATTTAGTAAAATTTTCATTTTTCCTCAAATCGTAGCACCTTTACTTCACTGCCCACGTTCTTTAATTTTTCTCATTTGGTCTCTCTGTTCAAAAACGGGAGGGTTTTAAACCCGACCTGCACATAGGCTTTTCCCCTTTCTATAAATTTATCGGGGCAATGATTTTTGGGTTTTTCTTATTTAACAAATTTTAATTTGGCTAAAAACCCCCCACATGGGAGCAAATACAGACATGGAGTAGCTTAAATTTTTTAATTTTGGTATTACAAAAATCCCCCGCCTTTTTTCTAAACCCAAGGGGAAATTTTTTTCCCTTTAAAAAGCCCCCCATTTTTAAATAGCTTTATTTAAATTCTTTGGCCCCCCCTTGAACTTTTCTTGTTTTTTTTTTTTCTTTTTTTCCAACAACACCGGGAAAGGGGTTGTAGGCCTCACCACCAAATTTAAACCCAAAGGGGTTTGGTATTAGGTATATAAGCAGTTTTTGCTTTTTTTACAAAATTTATGTAACATTACAGCTTTCTGGGGAAGGGTGCTTTTTGTAAAAAACGCGTTTTTGGCTATTTAGGGTTTTTTTTTTGGAATAAATATATTCTTTATCCTACGTTGCCACAAGGGATTTTTTTGCTCGGGGTTGAGCCCCCGGGGTCCTTTTTTTTTGTTTTAAAAGGTTTTTTTGGGCTAAAGGGAAAAAACCCCCCGGGAAAAAATTTTGGCCCCAACCCTCTTTTCATCATGTTGCCTTTTAGGTGTAAATTGGGCCCATTTTCAACATTTTGAGAACAACGGGAAAGTCCCCCAAAATGGGTGAAAGCAGTAAAAAAAAGGAAAAACCCCTTGCAGAAACAGAGTATTTAAGGTGGCTGGGGCCCAGAAATGGCCTGGGACACTATAAAATGCTTTTTGTGAGAAATAAAAAGTAATAGACAGTGTTGATGTAAACAAAAGGGGCGAAGGGGGGTATGGGAAACAGCCCCAAAAATGCAGGGTAAAGGAAAAAAACTTAAGGAGCACAAAGTTTTTTAAAGGACGTGGGATGTAAAGAAAATGTGTGAAGGGAAAAAAAAAAACTGTTCATATTGTTTAAAGTTACTGAAGTTTGGCAAAATATGGTCGGGCAGAGTAAAAAATGTGGGAAGGAGAAACCATGAGAAGCAAAAAGAGTATTTAAGGACATGTGTGTGAGTAGCACAAAAGAATTTAAGTAAAAACGTGTTGTGTTTTTAGTGTGTTTGGGGTTTTTGGGGTGGGATTGGGGGTGTTTTGGTGTGTGTGTGTGGTGTGTGTGACAGGGACAGTGTAAAAGTATCTTAAAGCAGGTTTACAGCCAGGGTTTTTGGGGGTGCCCTTGGGGGGGATTTACGGCCAAGGGGGCCCCCCCACCCCCCCCCCCCGCTTTTCAAAAAAAATACCCCCCCCCACAACAAAAAACAAATTCCTCTCACCCCTTTTCCCCAGGTCCTGTCACAAATTTTTCTCCCACATTACCCCA